>ML779470.1:1126052-1139603 GCA_009831015.1 Picea engelmannii
GATCTCTATAAATGGTAAAGAAACGTGTGATTTGTGAGATTTGTTGTTGATACAAATCCCATGATCTCTACAATGTTTTGTTGTTGATAAGTGTGGTGTATAATGATAGTTTTCAGTTTTGAAATACAATAGAGATGGTGATAATAGTGTGCATTTTGAAGAAGCTTAGGAATATGCTAGTTTAGAGCTTTAATTTGGTGAAAAGAGTTGGGGAAAGGGGAAAACTGCAAGTACAACTAAAATGTTGTGAAGATTTAGTAGTTTCACATATCTTTATCAATGTTTAAAGTCTATAGCTTTATTTTTTGGGAGTTAAAACATGGGGGCGTGTTGTAGATTTCCCAGGTCATGGCTAATAATGTTTAAATTTATAGATTTTGGCCAATGAGTAATGGTAAATTTAGGGGTATCTCTACAGGCTGTAGCAGATTTGTCTCGAATTTGGATAAAAACATGATGTCAAAGCCTTAGGGAAAAAATGAATATTATCCCTACATGTTGTGACTCAAAAGAATTCAAATCGGAAAACTAAGCAGACCTTTGTTTTGCATGGACAAATCTTGTGCCTGATGAGTATCTTCATTACTTGTTTAGTGTATTATTTTATATATTCGATAATTATAGGTTATCAAGCTTTGGGATTTTGGAAACTCACGGCGTGCCATTCTCCATATATAAATGTTGTGATTATAGCTTATATCCCATGCGTCCATGTCCAACATGAAAAAATAAGTGTAGAATAGGTTCCCTGAGTAGTGCCATGCATTGTAAAAGTACATGGCATTTCAGAGCATATTGGAACAATGGTTGATGTGTAGTCGTCTCTTGGCACTCTCATTGAATTGAGTTTACCTAGTGGAAATATTTATCTAATGGATAGACTTTTGGTGCTTGTTGTTGTGTAAACTAAACAAGAATTTATGTTTAGTTTTTTCTTAGCCTTTGTTTTTGTGTGGTTGATATCATGGACTCTTAGGGATTTTAAAGCCACATGGACAAATGACTGTGTGAAGACAATGATAGATGGCAACTCATCGAATTGGACCATCAGATTTTTGTCATGTGGCACCTGTTTATCTGTGATATTTGTGCCACATGGTGCTTGTTAAGCCATCGGATCTATCAGAGTACCATAGGAAGAGCCTCTCCCTCCTTTCCCTATCTTAAGAGGTCCCTTAAGAGTGCATAAATGTTGTCTCCAACAAGAGAGTTATTACATACATAATATCAACTTTAATGGAATTGTGCATTTAAGCTATCTCCCTTATTAAAAGGGATGTTACACGTATAAATATGGATGCTTCATCCATTCACTCGCCGTATCTGGAATTTTAACAATGCTTCTGCCCTAGTGGGTTATTTATCTACCTTAGTGGGATCTAACCTAGTGTGTTTTACCCTGATGGATCCTACCATAGTGGGCTCTGGTACCATACTGCATAATCTATAGTTGCATCTCCTTTTGTTGAACCAACAAAATCAATGACAGAATCAACGACGATCATAACTTGAATCGTTCCAAGCATTAAATTATTTGTAAGATAGATGCTAGATTCGAGTTGAAGGAAAATCTAGTCCATTGTCTCAAGTACGCACACATTGCCAATCGTCTACCTCACGTAAATTGTACACCATTCATGAAAGAGACTTCCCAACACTTGGTAGAGGGAATGGTTGACCAGTCTAATGAATTCCGTGGCAAGCTCCAGTCCCCTAGTAGTGAGAATCATTTTTCCAATAAGAGAGAATGCAAAGAATATGGCTCGACCTTTAGGATTCCTGCCACATGGAGATCAAATAACCTTTATATTAAGTGTATGTATCAAATTTATTTATAATTGATTCATACATAATATTATTATTAGTTATAAGTATTATATTTTTTAAAGTTGATATGTAAGTATTACCTATATATTGTTATATTGTTGAAGGTTGAGTAGTTTTGGAAGATATTTTTATTATCAAATATTATATTGGACCAAGTCAAAACCCTAAAGAACAATATTATGTTATATTTATAAATTCAGCTCTATTGTGCATTTGTAAAAGTCGTCACCTTGTAAAAAGTAAATTGTAAATTAGAAAGGGTAAAGTGTACAAGTCGGCTCTGACCTAATTCTGGGTGGCTCAACTTGTATTTATAAGAGGCTAGGCACTTCACTTGGAGAACACACAACACAAACTCTCTAACACAAGTAAAGGTGTGCAAGTCCCAAGAGGAGATACAACTACAAAGGAAGGGTGTTATGGTGAAGGGTTTTGGTTATCTGTTGGAGGACTATCTTGGTCCAATGGTGCGGTACCCTATTCTGGTTAGGGTTTTTGGTTTATCTTCTGTTTGGTGATATCTCTCTTGAGAGAGACATTGTACTTGTTGAAGAATCTATATTGAAGAAGCTTTGTTGGGTTTTCTCCCCCACGAGGGTTTCCCAGGAAGAATCTATATTGAAGAAGCTTTGTTGGGTTTTCTACCCCATGAGGGTTTCCCAGGATAAATCTTGTGTATAGTATGGATGTATTTCTTTCAGTGATCCTTATACATGCAATTACTATTCTAATTGTTAAAATTTAAATTATACTAAACACACTTAATTGCTTAAGATAAATTTTAACATGGTATCAAAGAGGGCTTGAAAGAAGCCATTTGCACAGTCTAGAAGAACTCGCTGGGGAATTTAAGACCATAGAAAGACTGTCCTAACCCTAGCACATCTTTCCTTGGGTTTAGTTTCTCAATTTGACGAAGTTTTGAAATCTACAACTCGTGTTGCAACTGTCGATAACTGCACAAAACCCTAGAAGGTGCTTTCTCCCACTTTTTGGAGGATGTTGGTCAAAGTAAAACCACCAAGGATCTTGCCTGAGGAGGGCACACCTTTCCCTTAGAGAAGAATTCCAAAAGTCTCATTTTGAAAAATTAGGGTTCCCTCATAAACCCTAGATCAAGACATCTTGGCAGTTACTGATTGAAGTTGGAGCTGAACACCTAGGCATAACACTCTCTAGTAAGTTCAAAACCCTGCTTTGAATTTTTTTTATTTTTCTTATTGTATTTCTGTTTAAGGACAAGATAACTCCCAGTACCAAGCTTGATGAGAAGCTTGAGTGTGACGATAACTTCCGAGCATGGAAGTATAGAGTGATGCTCATTCTAGAAGAGAATGATCTAGAAGATTTCATCAAAGAAGAAGTTCCAGAACCAGATGAAGATGAGGCAAAGGAAAAGCACAAAAAGAACCTGGTTAAGGAAAAGAGAATCATTGCCGATTCTATCAAGGATCATTTGATCCCTCATGTCTCATCATTGACAACTCCCAAGCAAATGTTTGATGCCTTATCCTGATTATATGAAGGCAAGAATGTCAACCAGAAGATGACCTTGAGGACACAACTCAAGAATGTGAAGATTCAGAATTCAAAACTATCTAATCTTATTTCACAAGGGTGTCTCAAATGAAAAAACGACTTGAAGCCATTGGAGACACAACCAAAGAAGCTGAATTGGTAATGACCACATTGAATGATCTCCCCAAATCTTGGGAATCATTCATTCAAGGTATATGTTTGAGAATAAGGCTAACAAGGTTTAGTAGACTATGGGAGGATTGTACTCGGGAAGAAGCTAGATTGGCAGCAAGAGAAGAGAAACTATGCGATGAGGAAAATCTAGCTCTAACAACTCATACAAGAAAAGGAAAGAGAAAGAAGGAAGCTCATTCACACAAGAAGTCTCATGGATTGCAAAATACATATAAGTTTAAGAAGGATTTCTCAAATTACAAATGCTACATCTATCAGAAGATGGGACACATTGCAATAAATTGTCCCAACTTTAAAGGTCAGGTCAGGAAAGGAAAGTATAAAAGACATCATGCTCATGATGCAGAAGATGATGAACCTGATCATGAAAGAATCAAAGAACATGAATCAAGTGAAGAATATGTATTGATCCGAACTCTTATAGGTACAATCACTCATGGAAGTGACACATGGCTTATTGATAGTGGTGCTTCCAAGCACATGACATGTTACAAGGACTCTCTCTCAGCATTAGTTTAGAAAGATTCACCTCACAAGGTGAAGCTCGGTGATGACTAACGATATCCCATCAAAGGAGTAGGAGAAACATCTTACAAATTGGATTCCAGAAACCTATGAAGATGAAGGATGTTTTGTATGTACCTGGGTTGAAGAAGAATCTCCTTTCTATCTCAACTTTGGATGAGAAAGGATTCATAATTTCTTTCATTGACGGAGTAGTTCTCATGCAACCAAGAGGAAAATATATTGATGATGTTGTGGTGATTGGTGTTCAAGGAGGTTTATACAAGTTAAAGAGACATTCTGTTTCAACATTGGTGCAAAATATAATTACTCCAAGTGAGCTATGGTATAGAAGATTTGCTCATATACATCACAAAGCATTATCGATCATGAGAAAGATGGTGACAGGTTTGCCAGAAATCCAAGTGAACCATGAAGGTATATGCAAGGGATGCGCACAAGGAAAGCACGTGAAGAAACCATTTCCAAACAATGATAACAAAGCCAAAGGGGCCTTGGACATTATACATTTAGACGTGTGTAGACCGATGTCAACCACTTCACTTAGCAGATATGAATACTATGTTTCATTTATTGATGATTTCTCACGTAAAACTTGGATTTACTTTTTGAAAGCTAAAGTGAAGTATTCAACAAGTTCAAAGAATTCAAGGCACTTATTGAAAACTTGTCTGAAAAGAAGATAAAGATATTAAGGTCAGATAATGGAGGAGAATTCACATTAGATGAATTCAAGGCATTTTGCAAGGAAGTTGGGATTAAGAGGGAGCTCTCTACTCCCTACAATCCTCAACAGAATGGTGTGGCAGAAAGAAAGAACCATACACGCATGGAAGTTGTGGAGGCCATGATTCACGATTAAGACTTACCGATGCATCTATGGGAAGAAGCAACCGGGATTGTAGTATATGTGCTGCACAAAATTCCCCACCGTGTACTTGGGAACAAGACACCAGAATAAATATTTATAGGTGAAAAGCTAGAGGTTAGCCACCTAAGGATATTTGGTTGTCCATTATATGTGCGTGTCCCCAAGGACAAGAGATCGAAGTTGGACCCTTCAGGGAAGAAGGGTATATTTGTTAGATACAGTGAGACATCGAAGGCATACCGAGTTTACATCCCTAGTCACCAACAGATTGAGACTAGCATAGATGTCACATTCAATGAGGATGCAACCTTTAGTAGATCAAGCCAACACTATACAAATGAGATCCATGATGAGAAGCCTGAAGCTCCGAGAGTCGCAGATACATATATAGGTGATGATGTCGTACTAGAAGTTCATGATATGGAAGAACCACAGAGACCTGCAGATTCATCCCGAGAGATGAATACTAAGAAGAGAAGACTAACTTGGGCTCGAGAAATTATTCAGGATGCAGAGAAGTATGGTGCTCCAAATGGATCCTTCAGAGAAAGCAAGAGACCACAACCATACTCTAGTTATGTGGCATTGCTAAGTACAATTGATTCCAACAAAACATGTGATGATGTACCTAAAAGGTACAATTGATTGCAGCAAAACATGTGATGAGGTACCTGAAAGGTACAATTGATTGTAGCAAAACATGTGATGAGGTACCTGAAAGGTACAATTGATTATGGACTCAGATATGCTTCATATCGTGAAATAAGCCTACAAGGATTTACTGATTCAGATTGGGGCGGTAGTGTTGCAGACTAGAAAAGTACATATGGATGTTACTTCAGTATGGGATTAGCTATGATTTCATGGTTCAACATGAATCAGACTAGTGTGGCACTCAGCATGGCTGAGGCAGAGTACATAGTAGCATGTTCAACTAGCAGTGAAGCAGTGTGGCTTCGAAAGTTGCTTGCATGATTGTTTGATCTCGAGTTAGAGGCAACTTGTATTTGGGGTGACAACCAGAGTTGTGTGAAGTTGACAAAGAGCCAAGTGTTTCATGACAATTCCAAGCATATCGAGATCATGTACCATTATATCAAAGATATGGTACAGAAGGGAGCAGTGAAGCTCCAATATGTTGCTAGAGATGAGCAGATAACAGACGTGTTGACCAAGCCTATATCGAGAGTGAAGTTCGTGTACTTTAGAGACAAGCTTGGTGTGGTTTAGAAGGACGTCCCTAGTAAGAGGGAGTGATGAGTTACATATGGAATTCTAGGGCCACAAATTCAACATGTGACAGTAGCAACGAGTAGTCATTCACAGGCACGTTACTAACCATGGCACCAATTAGCATGACCTCACACAAGGACAGCAGATGCCATGCCTTTAAGGCTGGTTAGTTACCCAAATTTTGAAGATGGTCGGCCAACCTGTGTGGTTGGAGGTGTTTCCTAGCCTTGGGCTAGATGCGTAGTGTGTGCGCACTACATCGCCTAATCTTTGTGATTATATGTCTGGTCATTATGGACCAGTTGCCTAGTGTGCCAACTAGAGGTTACTAGTTCCTTGTGAAGTAGATGCCAGATTTTTTGTGAGGTGGTGAGTTACTAGTTCTTTACGAACTAGATGTCAGATTCTGTGTGAGATGACGAGTTACTAGTTCCTTGTGGACTAGATGCCAGATTCTGTGTGAGTTGGTGAGTTACTAGTTCTTTATGAGATAGATGTCAGATTCTATGTGAGATGTTGAGTTACTAGTTTAATATGAACTAGATGCCAGATTATGTGTGAGATGGCGAGTTAAAAGCCTGTGATGACATAAAGCTCGGATGGATGATGAGACCCTGCATGTTGACATAGTTACAAAACTTCTTCAATATAGATTCGTGGAAAGTCAACAAGTCAATGGTCAAGTGTGCAAAAGTGCAGAAGCAGTGGCGATGATCGTGTTAGAATAATACCTTCCTTGCTAAGAGGGAGTGTTGAAGGTTGAGTAGCTTTAGAAGATATTCTTATTATCAAATATTGTATTCGACCAAGTCAAAACCCTAAGGAACAATATTATGTTATATTTATAAATTCAACCCTATTGTGCCTTGGCAAAAGTCAATTGTAAATTAGAAAGAGTAAAGTGTACAAGTCAGCCCTGACCTAATTTTGGGTGTCTCAACTTGTATTTATAAGAGGCTAGGTGCCTCACTTGGAGAACACAAAACACAAGAGCCTTACCCTTTTAGCATGCTCTCTCTCTCTATAAATATCTATCCATCTCACAGACAAGGCTCTTTTTTATAATGTGTCTAGATGGGTTGTCTCTATTGAAGTATAAGATGAATATGTTTCAGAATATATATGTATATTGGAACGTTTTTAAGAATGATTGGCCTATATATATATATATATATATATATATATATATATATATAACAAACAAACAAAAACGAGAATTTTCATTTTGTCCATTTCATGCTATGCTTATACTCTTAAGCTATTTCAAAGAAAAAATTAGAACTTTCTTCATTTATATTAATAGTTCTGAGCTTATTCAGAGATAACTACAACAATGCATACAATGCATATATATGATGATGGTGGTGGATGATATATATATATATATATATATATATATAACAAAGAAAGAAAAGTGAGAATCTTCATTTTGTACATTTCATGCTATGCTTATACTCTTATGCCATTTCAAAGAAAAAATTACAACTTTCTTCATTTATATTAATAGTTATGAGCTAACTACAACAATGCATACAATTCTTATATATATGATGATGGTGGTGGATGGCCATTAAAACTTAAAACTATTTTCAATTAACTAAAATTTCATTTTCTTTGATCATAAAAAGAATGACTTAACACCTAAAGACATTTAACACAAGCTAATAAATTAACATAATACTTATTTTAATAATATATCTAATAATCATAATACAACACCTAAAAACATTCAACACAAGGTAATAAATTAACATAATACTTATTTTAATTATTTTAAGACATTTAACACAAGCTAATAAATTAACATAATACTTATTTTAACAAGGCTGCATAGCAGCAATACCTGCCGCCATTGCAAGATTGGTTTTATCATTTAGGCTGGATTTTGCAGTGTTGATTTTACCAGGCTCAGAATTAAGGCAATGGTAGGCTCCGAATTGCAAAAACCAAGAACAACATCTATGGACAAAGTGTCAACGATATTCAACAATCATGTTCACCTTTAAAGGTGTTATTGATTTGTGTAGGTTATGATGCACTTGTGTATTAATTGGTCGATTATGTAGCATTTGACACTTTTCCAAATATATATATATATATATATATATAAAAGTTTGTCTAACTAATGGTTGGCCACTGTGTTGGCATATAATCTATGTCCTTGGCAAGTTTAGTGACTTACACTAAAAATTGCTGAAAAAGTAAAGGACTCTAAAAATCATTATTCCATGAAAGATTTACGAGGAGACTGCAAATATCCAGTGACATATATACCATTAGCTTTAAAGTTTTTGAAATACAATTATACAGTATTTAATATTTATTTGAATTTAAACATTTTTGACCTATATACCATTAGCTTTGAAGCTTTTCAACTGCAAGTGTAAATATTTATTTGAATTTAAACATTTTTTTACTTTGAAGCTTTTCAAGTGTTTATTTACAGTCATCAAGCATAAGTATGCCATCTACTATGTTGGTCTACAATTTGATGTAACCATTTTCATCAATATTAACAAATCCCTTAATATAATTTGAACTAAAAATAAAGATATATTTTCTCTTTTTCCTCACTAACATCCTAATCCAATCTCAATAAAATCCGGATTCAAAAACATCCTAATCCAATCTCAATAAAATCTGGATTCAAAAACATAGAATGGCCAAAATTGTTCTAAAGCTAAAAATCCAAAACTGTCAAAATTGACCAAACCTTTAAGATCATTGTTCCAAGAATATTGCCATTCTTTCTCTTTGATCTCAATAAATTGTGCAAACATTGTTCGACAAATTTGATTCAGAACTTTATAAATAACATTTGAGAGAAAATTCTGAAAGATTAAGCTACACTTTTCCATAATCAATCACATTTTTGTTGGTTTCTGTAACTACCTTAAAGTTAATTTTTTGAGCTCTTGGTCGTGCATTTTCTGTCCTTGTGATCTCTTCCTTTTCACTAAAGTATTTGGTACTTTTATTTTTGTGTAAATTTTGGTAAATAATGTACCGGTGGAGGGCAAGATTTTACGTTCTTAGCAATTTCCTCCTATACCTATCTTAATTTCATTGGAATGGTAAGTCTTATGGATTGATGATCGATCATACTTGGTTTCAATTCAATATGAAAATAGATGGAATTGTACCAACTGACTGAGAATTCTTGGTGCACCACCATCACATGAAACTAAATCTTTTGGTACAATTCAATCTATCTATTAGTGGTCGAATTCAATCTATCTTGCCATTAAAACGTTGATACCATGGTTATTCAAAGTATCTGCAAATAACAGATTGGGTTTCACCTTCAATGCTACGAGTGATAAAGAATGAAGAAGCGGTCATTTTCATGCACTTCCATTATCATGGGGTATTTTAAGAAAGGGCACACTGCTTTAAGCAGCGGTCTATGATATTCTAAACCTGTCAGCAAATTGAGAAGAAAATGTAGAGGTGCTTAGCTGATATTTAATAAAAGTGAAATTGGTTTTGAAATGCGAGAATATTGTTTAAGCTTTTGTATCTGGTTTCGGAATGTGAAAATCTTATTTTGGAATGTGAGAGCATTCTTTAAGGTTTTGGTAAATTTTTTTATGATTTTAATTTATTTAAAAAATATAAAATATTTTAAGTTATTCGAAAAATAAGTTTCAACATCATAAATTTTAGTTTGGTTTAGGTGCTAAGGTATGAGGACTCACAATTTCACTAAAATAGTCTAGGACTTTGTATTTATTGTTATTCTTTTGGAATTTTGTTTTAGAAGTGAAACAAACCATTAAAACACATGAGCTCTTTAAAAGTGGGGTAGACCATAGCCAAAATGAATACCTATCATCTCACTAGATCCAATATATGGTTGATCTATTTTTAATCTATTTTTATATAATTTAGAAAAAAATAATTTAAATGCAAATACAAGGAGTAACTATTTTATCAAAATAATCTAAAATTTTGTATATATCCTTATTTCTTTGAAATTTATATGCATATATCTATTAATTTTATATATATATATATATATATATATATATATATATAAAATCTCTTGTGTTGTTTAAAAAACCTCTGTTTTTGGGAATAAGTGGAGATAACTGATTATTATGTTGAATCACTACTAAACTATAAGTAAAGTTAATTAAAAAGCCTAAACACAATTGTTGTAATGTAGAAGACATGTTTTCAGAAATAGAAGATTCTGAATACTAGTTATTGGTGACTTGAGCAAACCAAAAGGTAGAGCAGATTCTAAATTCAAGTTATTGGTGACTTAAGCAAACCAGTTTGTCTGGGCATAGGTGACAAACTCACTGACTTTCTCATCATTTTTACATATTTTTTTGGAAAAAAACTTAAATATTAGATTTAAAATAAGTAAGTATTTTATATTCCACTTGATATTGTTTGGGAAAATCCTCACTACTTTTCATTTTAAATGGCTTTCTTTTAAAGTATTGGTTGTTTATTTTAACATATTTTTTCTAAAAAAACTTATTTGATTTTTTTGGAAAATCTTTATTATTTCTTATTTCAAATGGTATCCAGGATGCCATAACAGAAATTGAAAGTGGGTGGGGATGATAACAATCATTCCTCCCAACCACTAGAGTTAAACCCAATTAAAATAAATACATTGAATGTTATGAAAGTCATTCTATTAAATGATAGATTCTCAATATTATATTATAAAGTTAGGTTAACCACCTTAACCAAATAACACAATTTATCCACATTGTTGAATTGCTAAACCCTTTTAACTAATAAAACTTTTGGAAAAACTCACACATTGGAAAAGATTATAGGGAGATTTTTAACATAATATTACCTCTTCAACAGAGCCAAAAGCTCTAATACACATAACTCTTATCATATTTTTGGCTCAACAGAGTGGTGATAGACAAAGGGTTGTCACTATTAAAGGAGGGAGATATAGGAAGAGAGTAAATAAGACAATCACGATTCCTAGAATGCCAAAAACCGAAGTTTCCAAAGTAGATTATAGACTCCTCGCAATGCCTGAGAAATATATAACATAATTATGGCTAAATTACTAGGGATAACCAAGATACCTGGTTGAGTTGGCATGGGATACTTATGTAGCTGTAGAAGTGCAACAAAATATACTATAGATAAGCTACACTAGTTTGTGTAAAATTTTAGACAAGACAATACTATAGTTGATGAGAAATAAATTATTAGCAATGAAGAGTTAATAGTAGATGAAACAAGAGTTCCAAAGGAGGGAAGGAGCTAGGATTCAAAACAAAAGAATTTGATGAGTTGTGTTAGAAGTTATTTAACAAGAATGTACCAGAAGGAATTACCTCTCAAACTGGAGTGCTTAAGAAGCGTTTAAATACTGATTGGAAAGGAGTTGCCAGTATAATTTCTAAATTGATCTTATGCAGGAAACATTCCTCGTTATTTTACATATTTCTCTCAGGTTGGTGGTAGCTTGAAAAATTAGACAAATGATGAAAATGACAAGGAATTTGAAGGAATAAACAATCAAAATATAAGAGATTGGAGTTTGAAAAAGGAAATTAATCACCCATTCTTAATTCTGAATTTAATAGGCCATGTCCTAAACCATTTAAAAGAAAACCATGATATCTACTATGACTAGCACATATGATGGAAGAAAAGAAAATCCTAGAAGCATGCAGAAGAGTTACATAGGTAAAGAAGTCCTAGAAGTGTCTTTATATGAATTAAAAAACATCAAAGTAGAAGGAACCGAGTTTGATCACAAGGGAGATGATGAAAAGGAGGAGATTGAGCCTACTAAACGAGGATGGAAATGTTAGGATATTAGCAGGGATGATTTTAGGGGCTAAATTTCGCTCATGGGCTAATTTTCCATGGTTTTTCCAAAAATGAGATTCGCTATTTTAAAAATGATTCGCCCAAATTCTATAGGATAAAATTATTTTACCTTAAAAATCACCAAAACTTCATAAAAACTATATAAAATCCTTAGAAAATTTGAATATTTTTACAAAAATATCGCTAATCATTTATAGTTGGCATATGAAGGATTAGTAAGATTTGCCAAGGTTTCTACATTTTAAAATAAATTTCCATCCTTAAAATCATCCCTGGATATTAGACATTAAGGGAAGGATTAAGATCGTCTCGATATTTCATCTTATGTACTTTAGTCATGTGTGATTCTTAGTGTGCACAAGTGATGTGATGATCACAATTCTATCTTGTACGCGAGTGATGCGATGGTCAAAGTTTTCTCAATAGTCATTACTTTTGATCCTCATTACTTCAACTTATTGGTTTGTACACTCTCTCCCCCCTGGGAGAAACTATCTAAAAAATCTTGGGGGCCATTTTTGTCAACGTCATGGAGTGTTGGCTATTGAGAATAGTATTAAAGCTTTTCTTTTGCAAAGTGGAGTTTTCTTCCCCGTGAGGGTTTCTCCATTATAAATTTTGTTGTCTTGATATTCTATATGATTTGTGAGTTAATACTTGAGTTGTTCAACCATGTGATCACAACCCACTTGCTTTCTACCATGGTACTAGAGCACATTTGAGATTAGCTCCGCTTGTGATTAAGATTGAGGTAGCTTTCAATAGGGAAGGAGGTGTTTTTTTGTCCATATGTAAGTTTTTCTCTTTATTTGCATGGTTTGGCCTTTTATCAATCTTCTGCGTTCAAAGATATTCATATTTTTCTGGATGGATCTAAAATTAGACTTGTGAAAATATTGAAATTAGCACTCGAAGGTTCAAGGTTGCTTGTTTGATTTGCTAAAATCCAGTGTCTTGTAGTTGTTTTGATCCTACCATTACATCCAAAACTATAATTTATATGGAATGACTCATCATATAATTTTTCATTTATTTTGGTACTTTATGGGTGGAAAAATTGGAGCTATTGAATTGTAGGGTCCATTTTAGGATAGGTCATGCTTTGGAGATTTAGGGTCCATAACCTTCTAGAGCTTGTTTGAGACCATAAACGTTTGTATTTTGGGTCAAAAGTTTGTGAGAATAACTCTTGACCTCTCAATGTTGTTCTACACTTAGAGATATTTTCAATGATGTGAAAAATCCCTAAATCAACATTCATATGCAGAAGTTATGCCTCTTGAAAGTTGACCTATCTTGTTGACCACCATGGTACTAAGTGGATGCCACACCAACTTCCATTACTCACACACGTGGAGCTAATTGTTGAGATTTGTACCTTGGGAGGTGTTCCCCATGTGCTTTTGACCTCCTTAGCACATGAGGGAAGGACATGACACTTTGTACCTTGTACTTTTGTCTATTTTCACATTGACTTTGGTTAAAGTGAAATTTGGTCACTTTTGGCATAAAGTGATTATTAATTCACAAAGGGGTGAATTTGGAGACATAAGTGGACT
>ML779470.1:1145263-1199684 GCA_009831015.1 Picea engelmannii
ATGTCTTCTTCAGAGACAAGATGGGCTTGGTGAGGAACACCTTCCTCGGTAAGAGGGAGTGTTGAGATTTGTACCTTGGGAGGTGTTCCCCATGTGCTTTTGACCTCCTTAGCACATGAGGGAAGGACATGACACTTTGTACCATGTACTTTTGTCTATTTTCACATTGACTTTGGTTAAAGTGAAATTTGGTCACTTTTGGCATAAAGTGATTATTAATTCACAAAGGGGTGAATTTGGAGACATAAGTGGACTTAGGAAACTTAACCTAAAAGTGGGTTTATGATTTAGGGATGCATGGGGAGATCTCAACCATTGATTATATTGAATCTCCACCATTGATCTCTAGGTTTCCTAATTGTGGTCTAAGAGGGCGCAAAGGGTCTAAGGAGGGTACATTCTTCATGGAGAGTTTTGCTTGTTGTGAGAGGAGCACTTGAGCTATGGAGATGAGATTAGTTGAATGAGGATTCTTGAGGGAGGCCGCTAGCATTCCTTGTGGGAGGCTTGGAGCAGCTTGCTTCATTTATTTTACTGGAGCTATTCTACTTCAGAGAGGGGCGCATTAGCTTGGCAGGCTGATTCATTCCTGGTAGGATATCTAGCCATCAGATTACAGTGAGGTCAGTTGCAGAGTGAGGACATCTACTGGAGATTCATTCCTGTGGAGGGGTTTTTAGATCTGACATCACAGTTGGCAGTTGGAGCAGATTCAGTGGTTCTGGTAGTTTGCATGTGGGGCGCACCATTCTGGGGCGCATTTGGTGGATTTGAGCCTGTATATCTTCTCCGTTGGAGTTGCTATTGTATCAAGTTCTATCTTGTATTGTGTTTATTGTAACCCTTCATTTGCTTTCTTCATATATACACATATATCTCAAACTGGTTTTCCCCGGGGGGGTTTTGTCCAGAGTCATGTTGACCAAAAATACCCGTGTCTACAAATTCATGATATTAGTTCTTAGATCTGTTCATAATCAACAGTAAACGATGTATTAAGTGTGTTATGTTTATTTGAGTTGCATGTACTAATTTTTATGACAAAAATGACATGCTAGAGCACCCAAATTGAGAACATAACCGTAACAAATCAGCTTGAAAGTATTTGAACTGTTGGTTGTTATAAAACAACAGAAAACCAAAAGAAAAGACAGTGAAACTTAGAGCCTTCCTTTGGTCAAAGATAGATCAAGAAGGCAAGTTGATAGGACTTGGAATTTTCACACTAATCACATGTGGACTTTCAAGAATATTCTAGAGGGCCCCAAACCCTAATATTAATTGGGGGTCAAGGCATGCAAAAAACCTAACCCTAACCCTAAATGACTATTAGGCTTAATAAATATTGGGCCGCTAGGAAAGGTAGGGATTCTATTCTTATTGTATTAAGTATTATATAGGAAAGTATAACATTGAGAGTGGGATATTGAGGGAGATAAAAGGAAGGAGATCATGTAGTATCCATATTGGCCATAGTGTCCATGGAATATCTATAGTGAGCACCCTTTTCTCTATATTCACATTCCATAATTGAGAAGAAAAGAGAAGAGCATAGGACTCACCCTCTAGTTGGGTTTTTCTCGTATCGGATTTTCCCAGGGTACATCTTGTGTTCATTATGTGGATGGTGTGTCATTGCTGTCTCTTTCATTTCATTTTTTTTCCAACTTATTTCAATATCTTCTATGTTAAAGTTAGAAATGTTAAGTTTGCGATATTCAGTAGAATACTACATGGTAAAAATATTTTATAACATTATAAGATTTGTTGTAACGAATTGGGCAAATGGAATATCCATGGAAGTTTAGAGATTATATTGGTATCAAAGAAAATTTTCTTTTGGGTTTTGTGGGAAGTTTCAGGATCCAAGAATTGGTGTAAAGTATGAAAACCCATGGTGAATGAGTATAGTAATGCTCCATGGGATGAGTCAGAAGAGATATTTTCAAAGCTAGAAGCACAAGCCTCTAACATCTCTCACAACATGGCTCAACATAACACAATTTGACCTTTTAAAATTTATGTAAGAAGTAATCAACTAAAGGATCAAGTCTCCCTTTTCTCCCCCAAACTCTGCCAACTTCTAGTGAATTTTAAGTCACCAACCAAGATTACATTTTTATTTTTTAAATAATCATGTAGAAACTAGTTGTCCCATTAATATATTTTATTTAGCTAATGACCATAGAAATAAAAGATAAAAAATGTTTTCCCCAAATCCAAAGACTGCAAGTCATTCCTAATAGTAGATTGTAATAGGTTAGAAATCTTCAACCTACATTTTTTATTCCACCCCGTGATGATCCCCTAGACCTTCCATTGGAATCTAGGACAATAAACTCCCATCATGTCAAAATGCATTGCAAAATATCTATAGGTGAGCTTCCCAAAATTATAGTTTCCTACATTGAGCATAAACATCTGGATTATAAAAAATAACTAACCTATGGATTATGCTTTTTTCATGGTAAATGCTTAGCCTAGGGATATTTAGGGATAATATGAGCATTATTTGACACTTTTGAAGTTTGTTATTGCTCCAAGTGCCCTAAATGTTGTCCTTTGCTTCACAAATTTTGCCTCTCTCTCAACCTTTTACTTTCTAGAAGAATGTATGATTTCCTTTCTTGGGATGTGACAATCTCAAGGTTCCCTCCATCTAGTTGGACTCCCCTTGCTACTTATTGATCACGTGTCATAGATAAATTGTTTACATGATCTTAAGATGTACCCTTTTCCACGTTTTCCATCAAAGGATTTTGATGGAGTGGAAGGGATACTGGAAACTATTTCAATGATGAGGCCCTCTTGGCATACTTCAATACATTCAGTCTACTTCAAAGGATCTCTAGCTTCCTTAGACATTCTCAAGTTTGTTAGCGAGTATATTCCATCTTGATCTTGTGATGTAATAGAAGAGGGAGGAAGTCTTAGTCCATTATGAAGATTGCATTCCTTTTTGTCCAAAGGAGAGCAACCAAACCCTAATCTAGAACTAATTCTCCTTCCATGCATCAACACATGAAGAGGATTAGAGTTTAATGTAGACCTAAAAATAATATTCCCCTTCCCACAAACATCTTTCAATTTGGGAAGTGTACAATCAATTGGTTTATCTTGCCAACGCTTGGATTTAGGTGAGGGGGCATTGAGCCAAAATTTGGGATTTTCTCACCATCACTTGCTAGATTTATTTTGACATCATCCCCACTCTAGGAAATGGTATAATCTTGAGGGTTTGATTATGAATCTACTCACCTACTACTTCCAAGATTACTTAATCTCCTTAATGGGATTTCATACTTGAGATAACAATGTTAGCGATAGAGATGCTATAAAAATGGGATATTTTGGTAATATGAAGTTTTCCTATGATTCCATTTTCCATAAATAATGTCCATCAACTCTAGAATCCCTCACCTTATATCCATTTCAATACTTAGTGTTTCCACTATCCTAATCAATTTGGAGAAAAATCAATCTTCAAAACACACAAGGGTCCCAATTGAGTTTCCAATGTTTATGAGTTGTTCTCATGGCTAAATACAAAAAGTGATCGAGCCCTTGGATTTTATATGAAGAGACGAAATAGAGCCCAAAATAGGTTTCCAATTCATGACTAACCACTAATTTAATGATCCCACTAATATGGAACATCCATGAAATTTTCCGAGCATAACCAACCTCTAGAAAGTAGTGGTCTTTGGTAACATTACACCTCCTAGTTTGAAATGAGGTCCTTCTTCATAGACCTTTACCACTTTCACCTTTATTTGAACCTATTTAGAAGTATGCATCTCCTTATCCCTCCTTAACTTCACCTTCTTCTTATTAAGAAAACTACTTGTAGGTCCAAATCATAGTTCTTCTTCTAACAAACCCAATGGTTTTATACTTTTGATAAAGTAACCTTCCACTTGTTTACATGAATGAAATAAACTCTATCGTGGATCAATATATGAAAATTTCAATGATGCCCATCTAAATATATAATATATGCAACCAATAGATTTGGTAAAGGAGGCCATCATGCATGGTATTGTTCTTTAGACATATCAACAATTGTATCACAAGGAGATAAAACAACACGTTCTCTCGCCAACATTGGATTTTCACTATCCTCATGTATCTTTGAGCAAGGAATGCCATTGTGAAAGGATGATGACCTCATATTGATATGCCAATTTTCAATCCTAGGCTAGGTAGGCCCACCTCCCCCTGCAACCAATGACATTCTAGGGTTTTTGGACTCATCCCTCAAACCTTTCATAGGACCAACCAAGTAATCCATTAGTTCTTCATCATTCCTTTGATTTTTCAACTTATTTGGTTCCACATCCTCATACCATCGTGTTCTTCTTAGCAAACCTTTGATCCCAACATAAAAAAATTCACGATATATATTTGCTAAGAATTTTTTATGATGATCCTAGCATCGAAAATTCATGATATATATTTGCTAAGAATTTTTCAATGATAGGATCAAAGGTTTGTTAAGAAAAATGAGGTGGTATGAGGAGGTGGAAGAAAATAAGTTGCAAWATATATAATAATAATGAAATTCACAAATTGTATTGTTACAAATGAATTTCTTAAGGAGCAAGAGGGAGGCTATGATGTGACAATATGTGAGAAACATTCAAGAGATGGGAGAAACATTCTMAAAAAGAAAGAGTCATCCTCTCAACTCATTTTCATGCAAATGCAGGGTGGTACCCTCACCCATTCCATATGTAGCTTAAATTTGGACACCTTTCCTTCCCATACATGTGCTTTTTTTTGTCCATATGTGTAATTTTCATAGAAATTGAGGGGTTCTTTTAACTTGCCTTTGTCGCACCTACATATTATTGGAAATTCATGTTGGTTGTCAGCTACATAGTGTTGTTTGTATGGGATATTGAGGATATGGGAATGACATGGTTGTATAGATGTTGAAGCTCTTGTTGGGTCCTAATCAATGAGGAAGGCTTTTGCATGTAGGGAATGAATTATTGAGTCATTGAGAGCTTGGAAATCTTACCAAACTTGTAGCTCGGATAGGAATCCTATCTCATAATTGTAGTGTGGGCATGAAGTGTTCTCATGCAATTAGTACACTAATGGTGAATTGGCCAAGCCAATGCAAGTGTTACTAGCATGGGATTGTCAAAATCACCAACATGGGTAGTAGGGAATTATTGACATCTCCTTGTTGAATATATTATCTATCTTGTACCTATATTAGTATTATGTGTAACTCTCTATGAGAGAGTAACTCAATGAGTCTTCATTACCCTTGTGATGGGCATGGTTCCCACATCACATTCCTATGTATAAGAGGAAACTCACTCCTTGACAATGATTTGCATGTTCAATTTATGTGCAAGATAAGTATCATGCATTATGTGATTCATTGTTTTATATGATGATTAATTTAATCGTTTTAATGAAATTTCCTTCAAAAGTAATTCAATGGTTGCAAATTGGCTTATGTTATTAAATTTGCATTTATGTTTTTTGAAATATGGTTATATGTAATTTTTTAGGTTCAATTGAAACAACATTGTGCAAGGAGGCTAGCTTGTATGTTTAGATAGGTATACTAGCGTGCTTCAAGAAGTATCACATTTAGGGGCATAACATTTCTATGCACCTTGTTGTTGGGCAATGCTCAAATACTATTAAGAATATATTGATTTTAGTGTTGTTACAACACAATCTGATGGGATTTACTCAGTGACTTATTTTAAAATTTTGAGGTCTTGTGGCTATTTTTGGCCTAGAAAATATGAGAAAACAGAGAAGTTCTTTTAGTGTTTTTTCAACTACCCTATACAATTCCTTTGACAGATGAACAATGTGTTTTTAATTCTCATTTTGAATTGAAAATGTGATTTTTCTCTTTTGAAAAAAAAGGATGGAGAGATAATATGTTACAATCACCATGCAATGTACATGTCATGTCTTGAGCCTCTATGGTAAGGCTCACAACGTTGAGCCTACTAATGAACACAAGTGCACGGAAATGTTAGATCATTTTGACAATTTTTTTATTATAATGGGGTCTGTATATTTAAGAGAAAATTTTATTTTCATGTTGAAAAGAACATATTTCAATATTGTGGTGCATCCCTTATAGAGATTGTTCTAATATGTTGGTATTAAATTTAGTGACACATGTTGGATTATGTTATTGGGGCATGAGTTGTGCAAACACCAAAGCCCTTCAATTTGGTGAATTTACTAAGAATTCATATCTAATATATAATCACCATCTCTAAAAAAAAGCATAAACACTTTGTCACAACTTCGATCATTCAATCATTGGTCTATGCCAACTTCCAATGTGAAATACCAAAAATTACAGAGGTGGTGGCACATGAGTGGCACCATGTTAACCCTTATATATTTCTTAGATAACCATATTGTTGACGAGGTAAAAACTAAGTTGGTCATAGACATTTTGGTTGATATTCAACAATGTACATAATAAATACACATTTAGTTGGCACTTAAACATGGATAGAAATCAACTCTGAATTTTCTTTATCGGTGCTTATAAGTAGAAATAGTTTAAACATCATGACATATATGAATTCCATTTTAGTTACTTTCCAGTGTTATTGAATTGAATTTCTTGTTAACTTTTTCCCATGGATCCTTTGTCTCTTTCTTATAGCAAAATGGGCACTCATAGATCTTCAGGACAATTGAAAACTATCATAGTTGAGAATGTAAAGGATGAACTAGATAAACGAATCACGTTACGGATGTCCATTGGATCTTGGGTTACTTTGCATCCATCAAGGAATCAAATTTAGGGAAAAAAGAAGAAGACTATATGATTTAAAATCCCATTGGAAAGGTGCGGTAAGGGAATTTAAGATGAGCCATCAGGGTGAAAAAATGGAGAAGGTGATCATAGCTCATGTGTATGAGCGCAAGGACATCCTCAAAGAGTGTTTCCAAACAATAAATTTTCCTCAAATTGGGCTAGATTGTAAGGGCTCATCATTTTATAAGCATTGGAGTGTTTTTTAAATTTTGTATTCGAGTATTAAAATATGAATGCCCTAGCTTAAATGAATTCTTAATGTGGTTTATATATTTTATTTGTAGGTTTGTGCATTTATGATTTTGAAGAATGGAATCCCATGGAGAGTATTATCATTATTTTACATGTTTTTCATTCACAAATAGGAGAGATAATCCATGAGGGAAATGATTCCACGTCATTGATAAGTATGATTAATTTCTTCCCAGTAGTAAAAGGGTAGAACAAATTGAAGAAGCCAAGTTACCCACACTAGGTGAAATTGGCTTATCGAATTCCAATCCAACATTAATTGATTGCATACGTTCAAAATTAGTTCTCGAAATTCAAACTAGTATTCGGGAGAAGGGTGGTGCATGTGATCATTTTGGTATGCACTTGCCATTTTTTGTTTTTGTTGAAGTGTTCAACGAAGAGGACTCGATTAAAATGACTAAGAAGACATATTCTTTCACAAACCCCTCTGACATGTTATTATGTAACTTATTTTACTCTGGGTGGAATACAAGATTACATCTTGTGAATGGGGAGCAATTAAAATGTGTGTTGAGTGTAGAGATACTTCGTTTTATGTAATGATTTACAATTTTGATTTTTCCTTTTCTTTGATTTTCATAATGTTTGACATCACTTTCTAATTCCTTTTCAACCTCTTTAACTTGTAGATATTCAATACCAAGACAAACTCTCTAAGTTTCTTTTAAGTTTTTACATTCTAGCTAGATAAGGGATAACATGGATTGGATTTGGATGCCAATAGACCAAGACAACAATGATGGAATCCATTATCCTTTGATATCCATTGATGTTTTTAAGGATGGTGCCCATTTCAAAACATTGTTCATGGAAGAAAAATGGACTTTGTTTGAATTTAGAAGACCTTGAATTCGAAGAGGAATCAAGCCTCAAGGATGACTTCTATTTTATTCACAACAGAAGAATGGTGAGAATTTTAGAGTTTATGTATGTTTCTTCATTTTATAAACAAAGTTTCTTACTTCATATTAATGATTTCCTTTGGGAAGGTTGGTGAAAGATGAGAGAAGATAATCATGTGCAAAATTTTTGTTCATCTCCATACATTAGAAATTCGAGGAACATGACATAAGGTGAATCCTCTCCAACCATACATTAGGAAGCTCTTATGATCTTAGTTGTGATCTCTATATTTTAGAACTAGTTTTTAAATTTCCTACTTATTTCTTTTGACAAGAGAAGGTATGATTTTGTTCATTGGGATTTTTTCACATAATTTGTATTACTTGTTATTTATTACTACATTTCTAGGCCGATATTTGATAAGACTCAAGTGTGCAATTTTTTTTTAACTAACTTTTTTCATCACATATGCAAAGAAATAAATGGAGAAGCAGATGGACTTTCAAAGGTTGGTCTACAACTGGAGAATGGACAATGACATACTTAAGAGCACAAGGATAGCCAACACTTCGAATATTTTCATCCCAATTTTTTTGAGTTTATTCTAGATGGAGGAGTACATAGTGTTTTTTATGTGTCAAAGATTTAAGAGGGTTACTAGTGTTGATGTTTGGACAACATAGGGAAGACATTCTCTTAGAATAATAATTAATAATACAATTATTGATTATTAAATATCATATATAATAAGTAAATGATAATAATAAATAGTTATTGATTATTCAAGGGGCACATTCTTTCATGGATGGTCGCCATATGTTCCCTATATATGGAACACTTATCATTGTAATAATATATCGATTATATCTCATATGAATAAAAACAACTAATTTATTTTGATTATCTGTATGGAAAATTGTTAAAACCTTTTTGAGAAATCTATGTTTAGAACTCCGAGTGTTGTTCAGAAACAAGTTTTTTGCTCCCTTTTGGAAGCCAACATTTATAATATTCTAGACTATCAAGCAAATTTCAGAAGCAAAGTTGTTGTTTCCCTCTCTTTTTTGAACATGACAAAAATGTTTAAATCCATATTGAAATGTGATTTTATCTTAATATCAATAAAATTACATTTTTTTTTTTTTTTTTGTTATGAGGAAAAAAATATGTATTCTACTCTAAATTATCTATTTGTTTCTCTAAATTATGACTATATGACATCCTTTATGCATGACAATCCAATGTACATATGATATAGACATCTCAATTTATAGTCCAAGACAATGTTTGCAACTTTGCTACATAGTTTGAATGCTATAGGAACTATCAAAGAAAATAAATGCTTCCACAAACTTCTCAAAATATAAGAATGCAACGTACTAAAATATACTAAGTTCCAAAACATTATCTACCTATAGCCATGCATTGATTTACAAGATCCCGTAGATTTCTAAAGCTATAAGTATGAATAGAGGTTTCACTATATAATCTATAAACATGTAATCAAACACTCTATAATGCATGCCAAATATTAAAGAAAAGGAAATAATCTAAAAAATATCAAGGAATTATCAATCTCTTCCATAATTTCAACTCATCTCATTTCAAATATGATAGAAATCATGTATCATTACAATCATTTTGATTTAAGTACTTGTATTTGTTTAATTCATATGTAGTATCTAGTGGTCACACCCAATACTCATATCCGCCACAACTACTAGTTCGTTGATTCAACACATAGTCCCTTTTCAACAAGATTGTTGAACATAGAGTTGAGGGGAGAGTTTACTGTCATAACATGAAATTAAAAGTCAATCAATGAAATTAAATGAATCTACCAAATCAAAAGAGATGATCAAAGAGTTTGAGAATGTTGACACAACAAAATGTAATCATCATATGGTATGGTTGTCCCAAATTTTTTCTTCAATATGTAATTTTATATCCTCTATGACTTTATACAAACCTCTACACTTTCATATCATATTGAGCTCCCAATGTGAAGAAACAAAGAGTGACTATGCTCAAAACCATCACAGGAGGAGTAAGCTCATTTCCCTTAAGAAACGTAGTATGGTTACCATGAAATAGAACAATATAAGTAGTCTCAATGTTCCAAAGAGAAACATAGCGTGTTCAAGGAATGTGAATTTGTTTGTGTAGAAGCATAGTTCACAAAGGAAGGGAGAGTTGTTTAACTCATTGAACCATGGCCAAGGAATTAAATTAAGTCCATTTTTCAAGAAAAAGAGTTCATAAGAGATCCATTTTAATTTGTTTTCAATTTTAGGGGTGATATCACTGTTTGGTTTTTCAGAAAAGGAATTCATAGACAGATGAGGATTTCATTTTTTGAGAGTGTCAATGTTCCCAAGTCAAAGAGGGAAATTGTAGTAAGAAGAGTAGTTATAAAAAAGACTCAAGAATTTACAAATTAAACATGGGGGGAGGGTGGGGGGCGGGGGGGGAGGAGAATTCAATAGGAGATAAATCATAGATATGATTCTTCTATTTTGTAACCCTAACAATGTAACCAATTGCTTGAATATTGAACCAAATTGCAAGGCTTTGATGATGACTTAACAATGGAGTTTTCCCATGGTTTTAGGAATAATGCTACTAGAGGACAATACCATGGATGCATTACCATGATGAGAAGGTTAGAGGTTCATGTGGATATAGAGATAATTGCAAGGGTTATAGGGATTCCTATTGGGTAACCTTSGGACACATATGATAGACTTCCATCCTAGTATGCCAAGTAGAATTTCCTCATATCATATTAATTTATGGAAGACACCAAGAAAGGGTTCAAATTGATGTTATGTTGTTGAGAAAGAGAATCAATTAGCAACTTCTTTTATCGATCTTTGTGAGCATGCATCTCAACCTCTCTCACCATATTATGTATCTCATATTTTTCCAGTCCCCTAAATGACAGACTTGTTTCAACCTTCTCCATTACCAAATGTTGTTCCTTAAGATGTTAATAGCTGGGGAACTATGCCAAGGCATCCAAAATTAATATTTCAATAAAGTTTAAATGGAATAGTATAACAAATCAATAAAACAATCTTTTTTATTCTCTTTTCTTGTAAATCTTGTGGAAAAAACGCAGAAAACCAAAAGGAAAAATAACTAGCAAAATATTAAGGGCCTTAAGGCACCACATTCAACGTATTAGACAATTTGTATTTTTAGGGCAAAAGATAAGAGGAATTCAAAAGAGATTACAATAATTTGAGCTAAGTTTTTCCAAACTTGAATAAATCTTAACACAAATGAAGGAAAGGTGTACTGAGAAAATGAGAGTTCAACAACCAACACAAAGCTTATCTGAAACACTGTGAAACTGAATATCTTAGAATTACCTATAATGCATCATATAGAAATCACCACATAAATCTTGACTACAATTGAAGCTGTACCAAATTTGAAAAAGCTCAAGATTTTATTAATAAACTTAACATATCAAACAAAGTGATAGAAAAAAGTATTTGAAACACAATAACTATGAGTAATTACATACTTGTACAAAGTGAAAGAGTGAATCTTAAAATATTTCCAAACTACAATGCATGATTCTCTTCTTGATTTTCTGGGTTGTTATATGTGGTCTTCACTCTTCAAGGATGGACACATTGTCACTCTCTAGAATATTGATGATCCCTTGTTCCTTATTTACCATCGTCTTTATGCTCCCTCTTCTTCATAGCAACTTCTTGATCAATGGGGAAGTGATTCTAAAATTGGATATTGATTATGTTATTCCCACAAATTTTTGCAAAGAAATGAATATACTCAAATTCCAATAATAGTATTCATTCTCATCTCCTCTATCTCTCTTGAGTTGATGACAAGACACCCTGCAGAGGGGGGCCTTTGCTTGATACGTTGGAAATATACTTCCATCATTTTCCTGTTGAATAGGTAAAATTGAACCTTTTCCTTGTTGCCTTATCTAACTAAGTATATTGATCATAAGATGGGGACGAGAGTCTTTCAAGTACCATTTTGAATTCTAATAACAATTTAAAATATTTTGATAGCTTATCAATTATAACTTGTCATTTTAGTGGTCCTTGCGTATCTTGAAATTTTTCTACATCATTTATTCGATGAAGCAATAATGCATTATAAACCTCTTGAAAAAATAAACTATCATTTTCTTCCCAAAATAATGGTATTCCCTTTCAAATTAAAGATCCAAATTTATTTATAAATAATCAACCACCATTAAAAACAACATTGCACAAAGATTGAGCAGTATTGATCCAGATTGGATCATTATGTTATTTTTCATCTATCTCGATGCATTCAAAGTGGAAAAATTGGAGGAATAAACTTGCAAGGTCATTTTAGTGGAAGGTCCTAGTTTGGAAAATTGGAGTTTGGAATCTTTTGGATCCATTTTGAGGCATAAAATGACATTTTTGGGGTTTAAAGCTTACCCAACATAGTTAGGCCCCCATGACGCAATTATACACATCAAGATCTTTCCAACGGTGCAAAAATCACATCAATTAGAGCTCATAACTTCTCCTCATTACCTTGTCACGTCAATTAGAGCTTGTAACTTCTCCTCATTAGTTTATTATGAATGTAACTTATCCTCATTACATTGTCTAAGAATTTTGACAAAACTAAGTTCATCTCCGTTGATTTTGTTGGGTTGCTCCTGGTAGTCACCTGCCTTAGGCCATGTCACCTCATAAATGTTATCTTCTTCTACAAAGGGAAGGGTGGACTAGTCTTGGGAGGAGTAAGGATCTGTAGGGTCATAATTACCTTGGTCATTTCCATAATTAGGTAATTAATGTGTTTCTTCCCTTTCGGATTATTAGACAACATGATATGACCTTGAGCCTCAACTAGGATGGTTGCATAAGACAAGTTCATTTGCAAGCTTCTAGCTAAAGTGGTGGCCCATTTCCTGGATAATAGAAATCCCCATGCATCAGGCACGTCAATGAAAACAATATCCATTGTGATGGGAAAATCAAGATAGTTAGCAAGATGTACTTCAATACCCTCAATCAAACCACATACCTATATTTCATTTGACTCAAATCCACAAACATTCGCATAAGGCCCTGTGATCTTCATCCCCAATTGGTTCATGACCTTCAAACTTATGATATTGATAGATGCCTCATATTCAAGCATGCAATTATGAAGGCATAAGTCATTTATTTCCAAGGAGATGAAAAATAGTGCTTGTTCCTCCTTAGTTTTCTCAAAATGACTAGCTTGTAATAGTATGGGAGGTTCTTCAAACATCCCTTAGTCATTCGAGAAAATTTTTGTCTCCTTCAAAGAAGTGATATCCAACGTCTCACAAATCTTCTTGACCCTTTGTAATATATCAACTATGTTAGTGCTTAGGTTCACCTTATCATCCCTAGGTGTTGAAGGAGCATTTGGTTGAGGAAGTCTAGGGTTACTAGGAGGAGGTTTGGGTACACCCTTTCGCCTAATGTACACTTGTGAATCTCTCTCCTTGAGCCTCCCCTTTGAATATTCATTCATTTGGCTTAGTCATTACATCCTAGCCTTCCATGCGGTTTGATTTTTTTCCCTCCTAAAGTTTCTCTTGTGTGATATTGGGGAACTCTTGGGGAAACACAGTAAAGATAGAGTCCATGGCATCAAGAAAATTCACGTGATTAGGATCCCCAAAATTAGTTCTTGGGAATTCATGTTCCAAGTGAGAATCCCTGTAAGATAAGCACCAACGAGTTTCTTCCTAACTTGCAACATTCAAAGGATCCAAGGTATTTGGAACCCTTTGTTCATTTGGATCCATATCTCTCCATGCTTGGCTAGGATTTTGAGATTGTCCCCTAAAAGGAGGCTTGGAGGCCTGTTGTTGTGACCTTTCCAAAATAGTGATCCTATTCATCATCAATATTTGGTTCTTTGTGAGGTTATTCATAGCTTCTTCAAGTTGTTTCCATGGAGCACTAGCATCTTGAGTGGGCTCAACATTGTGTACTATCTCAGGTTTGGTGTCAACCTTGGATTTTGGGGCACAAAAAGTTTCTACCTTGCATGACGAAATATTAGCCTCAATTTTTGTGGTCATCTCTTAGGATTATTGATAGGTATTTGGACCCTTGTCCTTGAGAAATTACTTAAAGTGTCTTGAGAAAGCATTGATGTAGAGGAAGAGAAGGTGATCCTTCCCTGGGTGATGGATGGTAGGTAGTTATTGAAGCATCTTTTCAAATCTAGTGTTAAAATTTTTGACAGTTTCGTTCTCTTCATTTCTTATGTACATAAGTTGCATCAGTACCATGTTAGGGTCTTCTCTAGTGCCCCATCTCTTTAGGAAAGTCTCCTCAAGTTGATCCATGGTCTTGATTAATAGTGACCCACCAGGTCTGTTACCCACAGGTGTAGAGTTATGAACTAAACTCTATAGTAGCTCCAAGCTCGAGTTTCTCTCAATTATTACATGAGCCCAATATTAACTCTGTTAACAGAGTTTGGAATACTATGTTGTCCCACCAGTTCACTAGCACCTAAATTCTAGGAGCTACTATCTCCTTTTGTCCACGCGACTAGTGGTTGTGATTGACACTTATCCACTTGAAAGTTGAGCGCTAACTCATTGGCTCTAAGTTCTAGTTCTCTCATTCCATGTGACCATTTTCTATGACCACGGGCTTTATTCCCTTAACTTCTAATTCCTTTGGTGTTTACATCCTTCATAATACCACGATCTTGTGACTAGGTCCTTCTTGGTCTCGAGTGTTTATAAGAACACCAACCAGTAAAATCACCGATGGGAGATCTCCGACGGGATGTGGGCCATTGATATTCACTGTAAATGGATGGTCAGATCGACCCTTATTCCAACAAACGATCACCTTTTATACTGTCTCACATCTCCTCCTAAGTGGATGCCTTTATGCCAGCATGACATTTGTCGGCATCGGGACATAGGGACTTACAATACTTGCCACTACGAGAAACTCCCAAGGTCTGAGATGTGTGATGATATGGACCGTTGATCCTGCTAGTGATCAACAATTACGATGATCTGGAATATTCCTCCCTGGCCTAATCTCGACCATTGATCTATATTCCAAGGCTTGTCACATAAATCATATATAGAGAGACCTAGTCTCCACGCGTCACTTCCTTTGTGGAGTTCCCTACGTCAACATGACATTTCTAATCATCGATACCACATGAATTTTGCAACATGAATCACCAAGTAACCTTCAATGGTCGTGATCCGATGGAAAGACAATCATTGATCTTGTGGCTTGTCCAAGATCAAATCACTATCATTGATCTCATCTAAGTGTGGATTAATCTCCTTTTTGTTAACTTTCTTGCACCTTCTTACTCTCGATACATTGTCATCCATCGATATAACTATGGATTAGACGATCAGATCTTCCTCTCACCACCGGAATGTCGGGATTTTATAACTTACCAAGTTAAAGAAAATCTCTGAGAGGCGATTCCCGCTGTAACTAGAGTCCTCAATCCTATGACGATAGATGGTGGATATCCTTATGGAATTATTCAATATCAATCATCGATTCCTCAACTAGATTTCAGGATTGAATCCACATCGTTAATTTATCCTTGTGGTGTTTCCTTCAATTCTCGATTTATAGAACAAACTTCTTCTCTTTCTTGGACCTTATAGACTTTAATTAGAATTGAGGGAATCTTTCTTATGGTCATCTCACCTCTATGAAGTTAATAGGAACTATGTCCTTCTTGATCTTGTTCCCATGAGCTCACTGAATAATCTTTGCTTATTCGATTTCATAGACTTCATTCGACACTTCTCAACCCCTACACACTCAATATTAACATAACATATAGAGGTATACCAAATATGAACAATGACAAGAGGATAAGACACCAACACAAAACATAATGTTATTTCTATTAATAATTTACTTTGTACATAGTTTACATAAGGCCCCTCTCTCCTTCTTGGCCCGATTTACATTTAATTGGCCTTTACTTGGCCTCTTGGACACACTTGGACTTATACACACTCATTCCCTTCTCTCTCTCTCTCTCTCTCTCTCTCTCTCTCTCTCTCTCTCACCACCTCTAATTCTTGAGGTCTTACAACATATACAAGCATAGGAATGAAACCTTTATTTTTTTCAAATCCTACTTAGACTCCACAAATTTTGCAAGTATCTCTCGAATCCATAATATCCTCAAGAGATCAATCTAGGATCTCTTCTAAACCTCATAACTCTCAAGATATGATATCATAGGAAGATTCACTTACATTTAATCAATCTCAATTAACCAAATCCTATTCTATGCATTCTTTCTAAAATTTCAATAAAACATAGGAAATTTACAAAACTTCAAGTTAGGGAACCAAGTCCCTTGGTAAACTCAAAGACCCTTAGGTCTAATCAACAAGGTTCATTTCTAGAGGCAAAAATGCTCTTGCATCAGACTCCCAGGGTTAAAAAAATTCATGATCCCTTGATCATGAGTCTTCATCTGTTGAAGTCCTCCTGGATCCCAAACCTTATGTTGTTTTCCATCTGCATTGCTACCTTGTTTTTTTCTTGTTGTTGCATGCAACCTTCCTGGATCCCACATTTCATTCTATTGTTTTCCCATCACCCTGATGATGTAGTCTCTTTCAACCAACTTTATTTTGTGGTTGAATGCACTTCTCATTTGTCGGTATCCCCATTTGGATTTCTTTGTCATTAACTTCCACAGCTTATCAATTTCAATGTTCAGCTCGGTAATTTGCTGGTAGATGGTATTGCTGCAAAATTGTTGTTGTACCTCTAGAAGAATTACATGTATGACTCTTGATGTCATTTCTTCATCCTTTTCCTGCATCCATATTGTTGCAACAATAATCTCCTTATTGTCTTCAACTTCCTCAATGTCCTTAGGTCTGTGGGAATAATCATTAAAGTCTGCAACTTCAACCTGCAGTTTATTCATGTCCTCATTTCTATTTCCTTTAGACAACTTAGCATCCCCTGTTTGCCTAGAATTCACATAATTAGAAAAACAATTAGTTTGAAAAACTAATAATTCTTCTTCTCTTATTGATGCCTCAAATTCTTCTCTCAGATTAGGTATTCTTGAATACCCCGTGTCTGCAACTGTCATGCAGTCTCGTTCAAGATTTGGACTGATCAACTAGTCTTCTAGCAATCGTAATTCTACATCATAATCTGTCAACGTTATATATGAATCCTTCTTTTCAATTCCATCATTTTCTTTGTGGCTATCTTCATAACCTGCATACATGAACCAATGATTAATTCCAAATCCATGAGACTCCTAGGTCTCATCTAGCATCATCTCTTTATGATGGTTTGAGCATTTCACAAGACTTTCATCATCAACATCTATTTCATTTACAAGTTGTGTGTAGTCTCCCTCTTGGCTACCTTCCTACATAACAAAATCATGATTTTGTTCTATGCCTTTAGAAATCATATCTCTCCCTTCAAAAATCTTTAAGACAGTTCCAGATGATTTTCCAACTTCATCCTTTGCACAACTTGTAAACACACACAAATTATTATTTTTAAAAAATATAAGACTCCATGGTCTCATTTGATGCTCCTGAGATCATCCCCACATGATGTTTTGAAATTTCTTGACAGTTCATGAGACTCTCAACAGGTCTCCCTTTAGCATCTCCATCATCATCCTCTCAAAGGAATGATACTTTATCTGGTTCATAGAAGTGAACTCCTTCTTCCATCATTGTCCGTTGTTTAAACTAATCTACTCCGAGTTTCTCTTCCTTCAATGAAGCATTCAACCAATGCATTAATTTATTCATAGACAAACACACAATAGGCCACTTGAAATTCTTCTTCACATTCCAACCCCATCTCTAGTCTTCATTAAATTCTTGTAGCAGCTTCAAAATTATACTGAGTCTTTCCTTTACCTCAATAAATTATCTGCCAAACTCCTCTTGACTCATCTTCTTTTTTCCAACTACTTTGGCATTCTCTCTCCTCTTGTTGTGTATTTTCTTTGAACATTCATCATGACCATCAATAGTCTTCTCCATATTTTCCCTTGTGAACTTCTTCTAGTTCATTGTGAATTGCATCAAGCCTTCTCTGTAGAAAGTATCTATCTCTTGCCTCTCAATACCTCATCAAGATTTACCTGAGACTAACCTCCTGGTATTCTTATGTTTCTCTCCTCTGGAACCTCCTGAGCACTCTTTCTCTTCTTTGGATTCTACACCTATCTATCTCACCTCTTTGAGAACTTCACTTGTCCTCCTCACGTCCAATTCTCTGCTGGAAGTATTTACAAAATCCTTTGCTACAAGGTTCTTCCACTAGCTTCTTCACTTGAGAGCTTTGCTTGCTTCTTCTTCCTCTGTCACGACTCTACTGGTTGTAATGGATGCTACTATTCCCTCTACTTCTACTTGCAAACATAATATTTTTTTACCAGTTTTAATCATCTGGACCATTGATTTTGCTAGTGATCAACAATTATGAGGATCTGGAAGCTTCATCCTTGACCTAATATCTACCATTGATCTTTATTCCAAGGCTTGTCACAGAAACCATATATCATGGGACTTTTGTAACACCAATCACCTAGTAACCTTCATTGGTTTTCATCTAATGGAACGACATTTGTCGATATGGTGGCTTGTCCTAGATCAAATATTTATCATTGATCTCATCTAGGTGTGAATTAATTGCCTTTTCATTAACTTTCTTGCACCTTCTTACTCTCGATACACTACCATCCATCGATCTAACTTTGTATTTGATGGTTAGATCTTCCTCTCACCACCGGAATGTCGGGACTTTATAAATTTCCAAGTTAAATAAAATCATTGAGAGGGAATTCCCACTATAATGAGAGTCGCTGATCCTATCATGATAGACGGTGGATCTCCATCTATACTTCTTCATTATCAACCATTGATTCCTCAACTAGATTTCATGATTGAATCCACATTGTTAATTTCTCCCTATGGCATTTCCTTCAGATCTTTGTTTACAAAAAAAACTTCTTCTCATTCTTGGACCTTATAGAATTGAATTCAAATTGAGAGAATCTTTCTTATACTCATATCACCTCTACGAAGTTCATAGGAACTTATTCCTTCTCGATCTCATTCTTGTGAGCTCACTGTCTCAACTTTTCTTCTTTGAGTTCAGACACTTCATTCAACACTTCTCAATCCCTGCACACTCAATCTTTACATAACGCACAAAGGTATACCAAAACTGAACAATGACAAGAGGATAACACACTAGCATAAAACATAGTGTTGTTTCTATTAATCATTTTCTCTATACACAGTTTACATAAGGCCCTTCTCACCTTCTTGGCCCGATTTACATTTAATTGACCTTTCCTTGGCATCTTGGCCACACTTGGCCTTCTGCACACTCAATCCATTCTCTCTCTCTCTATCTAACCACCTCTAATTCCTACGGGATTATAACAAATACAAACAAAAAACTAAAACCTGAATTCATTTCAGATCCTACTTAGACTTCACAAAGTTTGCAAGGATCTCTTGGATCCACAATATCCTCAAGAGATCAATCTAGGATATCTTATAAACCTCCTAAATCTCAATATATTCTATCATAGGAAGATTCACTTACATTTTATCAAAATCAATTAAGCAAATCCTATCCTATGCATTCTTTGTAACATTTCAATAAAACATAGGAAATTTACAAAAATTCAAGTTAGGGAACCAACTCCATTGGTAAACTCAAAGACCCCTAGGTATAATCTACAAGGTTGATTTCTAGAGGAAAAAATGCTCTTGCATCATTGATACTCTTGCTAGGGAGACCATCGTACCACCTCCTAGCATCATTGGTAAGAGTGGTTGAGAAAAGTTTCATTACTAAATCCTCAACATGGTCACTTATGGGATTAAGTTTGAAGAGGCCCCAAAGTAACTCATATTCTCTTCAACGATGGTTACATCATTAGCTGAAAAATTTGGGAAGCCACTTTTCATACTTAGGAGGCATGTTCCTAGGGTATCTTGAGATAATAGACATATCCAAGGGCTTGAAGATATTGGATTCCCATTTCTTTTGAGCCATTGTAGTAAAAACAAGGTTTCCACCAAACAAGGATTTCACTATAGGTGAATTTTGGGGAACCCTTCTCTTATAGGACTTAGGAGGGTTAGTGTACCTTCTCAGGCTTTATGGAGTTTCCATATGATCAACCCCAAGATCATAAAAAGAATATGAGGGGATCACCCTTAGTGGATGTTAGGACCCAGAAATGTCCCTTTTTCACTATATCTTTTGCTCATTCAACCTTATCATTTCTATGCTAAAATGCCTAATATAATGTTTTCTAAGACCTTTTCCCAAGGTATGAATCATTGATCTTTCTTTTGTATTCTTATTTACTTAACATGTTTGATTGGTAGCGTTTCTCATATTTTATCCATGAATGTTCAACTAATGATCAAAATGTGTAGATTAAAGAAAAACAACCAAGTCCYGAAGAAAGATAGTTGTTGTTACACCAACTGTTACAGTTGTGCGCTAGTTCTGCATGCTGTTACAYGACTATAGCAATTGCACACCTTTCTTGGAAGCTGTTATACCTGCTGCAACARATTCCCATTGATCCTGGAAGCTAGTATATCATTCAAATCCGTATCCCGAAGACCGATCCTCAAGGTTGTTACACATTTTGGCTCACGTTTGGCTCGAGCTAGTGATCTAGATCATTTCCATATTTTGTGATGATGACAGATATTTTCTATCATACGAACAACTTGAGAATATCTGATTCTCAAGGTTGTTTTGAGTTCGTTTCAACTGAATGTCTCTGTCCTTAAATAACAGATCTTTGTAACCATTTAGGGGGTAGATATTAGTTGTGGAAGAGATAGTGAAGTGAAGCATTTTCTATCTGAACATTCTGACGATTTAATAAAGAAGTTATTTGAGTTTCTCCAACCTACTGTAGTCTTTTCGAGTGGATTCAGTGAGAAGGAAAGGGCCCACCTTCCTCACAGACTCCCCTCTGTTGTGAGTTTTAGATTAACTGCTTTGATTATTTATAGTTGTGTGATTTATCTGTTTATGCATTTCTAGAATACATTTGTTGTTACAGTTCAGTCCCTTTCTCTGAACGCATTAGTGTGTCTCATGAGAGTTATAATCAATTGTTGTATACTGCTGGAGAATTGCTTTGAAAGTTAATTCCTTTTCTGCATTAGATTAAATCTCTGTTTTCAAGAAAAAGTAAATAGAAGTGTGAATTCCCTTTCTGCAATTAAGTATACTTCCTTTCACCAATTAGCACAGAACTTCCTTTCGCAAGAGTAATATAGAAAATTAGAATAGATTAGATAATCCGTGATTCTTATACACTCATCAAATTCTACTCCTGGAAATTAGATTTCAATTATGCAAGTGTGACTTCAATTCTGCAACAATAGATTATAACTCCAGCTGTGTCAGCAACTTGTGTTAGTGTTCAACTTTTCAATTCTGTTTCTTTTAGTGTTAATTTACCTTACTGCAATTTGATTAGTGTTTGCTTTCATAATCTAGCATAAACTGTGCAAAATTATCTTACAATAACAAAACTTCCCTGGGTTTGACAATTCATATTCAACACCTTAATTATCTATCTATTTAGACAATTAAAGTGCACAACATTTTGGCGCCGTTTCCAGGGAAGATAATTATGGATTCTTGTAAGCACATTAGTTTTCTTTTCTTAGGAATGAGTAGTTTGCATCAATCGAGGAACAAGAGGATGTATCCCCAAAACTACTAACCCTACAAGTTCCAGAGGACATGGTAGAAGGAGTCTTGCACTGGGAAGGCCAACCTTTGTTGATGAGATTATAGCCAGAGCAGATTCTTCTTTGAGATCTATCTTTCACCCTTGAAATTCTCCAAAAAGACATATTCCTCAGACATCAAAACTACCCCATTTTGAAACATTGTTTTCATTAGGGGTTGAAGCTGAAGATTTGTCACCAACAAGTCAACACGCAACGCTGGAGAATATTGAAGATCAAGCAAGTGTAGCTCGGAACAAGGAAAATCCAAAAGAAACTGAAGATATTTTTCAGATCAACGGACAGATAGTCACTAAAGAGGAGTGGGACACTTTCCGTATTGATTGTTTAAGAAGAGAAAGAGAAAGTATGGAAAATCAAGGAGATAATGAAGAAGAGCTCTATTGTGAGGATCCAGTGAACAATGAAGATCAGGTAAATGATGAAAATACTATCTCTACCCTGGTCTTTCCTATTACTAATATTCCCACACGGGGGATATCTCCTATGAAAAAAATACCTCTCTCAGCCCTACCAAATTTCCATAGATTATCTACCGAGGATCCAGATGAGTTTCTGTTTGAATTTGATATTTTGTGTAGAATCTATGACTACACTACCACTGCGTAGAAGCTTAAATTGTTTCCAGCTACATTGAAGGGTAACGCGTTAAGATGGTTCATGAGCCTTGGAGGAGAGAATATTTCAACATGGGGACAAATGAGGCAACATTTCCTAACCAAGTACCAAGACTACTGCTGAACGAGGGAATGAAGAGAGAAATTGTTCAAGATGTCTCAGAAGGAGGACGAGACCCTTGAAGATTTTTTTGAGCGACTCCAGTATAATATGCAAAGGTCTGGACATCCATATGTGAGTAAGGACATTCTGAAAACTATTTTGCTAAAAGGAGTTAGAGATGATTGTTTAGATATGTTGAATATGCTTAGCAAGGGAGATATATCTAAGGAATCCTATGAAGACATTGTAAATCTTTGTAAGATATGCTCTCGAGGATCTACAAGGAATAAGTCAGCTACCAGGGATAACACTTTTTTAAGGGTATAGAAATAAGCCAATGGAGGGGCAAAAAGAGCGGAAATAGGTAATCTGTTAGAAGATTTCAAAACAAAAATGATTAACTCTTTTGCTTCACAAATTGACACTCTGCAGGTCAAACAGAAACAAGCAGAATCAGATCTGGCATTGTCCATTTTCTATTTGAAATGCAGAAACAAACATCCACTAAGGGAGTGCCCACTGAAAAGTGTCCAGGTATGTCTTATTTGTGAATTAAATCATTCTACTGACCAATGTCCCTCCCTACCAGGTGTAAAAGCATCAATGCAGGCGACTAATGAGGAAGCAGAGGTTGTATATCTAATATCACAGAGAAGACAATGGAAACCACGAGGTCAAGGTACAAACCCTCAATTCACTCCTGTAGCACTTAATTATTGGAATAATGTGAACAATCAGTTCAATATGGCCAGATGAATGCCCCCCCTCCAAATCACATGCCACCTCCTTATCAGGATCCCAATGCATGGGTACCTATGCCACAACAACAGAATCATCCTGGGCAATGGAATCCATATTGGAGAGGCCCTCAACAACAACTTACTTATCAAAACCCTCACCAATAGAACCCCTATCAACAACAATTTCAACCTCGGTACCAGCAACAATAGCTGCAGTTACCTCCCAATGCCCCATAGAACAATCCTCCCTTATGGTCTCAGATGCCTATGCAACCTAACCCAAATCCAAATAATAAGGTCGTTCAAAATATTGATATACATAATGTGCCAACTCTGTCTATTACCCCTATGCCTTGTGATCAGATAAAATTAAGATCAAGGAGAATGGTTGAGCCAATAATTGAAGATGCTCCATCTTCATAATTAGACAATGAATCGTGGGAAAAAAACATCTGCTGATACAGAGGATATCGACAAACCTATCATAGAATTAACAGAACCCCCATTCCCTGAAAGATTGGAAACTACCAAAACTGTGGAATTACCATCCTTCAATCTCTTAGAAGAGTTGCAAAATATACATGTTAAAATTCCACTATTGAAAGTGATTAGGGATGTCCCTATTTATGCGAAGACTATGAGAGACCTATGTATCAAAAATCCTGGAAGGAAACCTAGGGACCCCCTCACACTACAAGTAGTGGGAGAATTGTCTAAACTGATGTTAGGCAACCCACCTATTAAATATGGTGACCCAGGAAACCCTACGGTCACTGTCAAAATTGGGCAGACATTTATTCCCGATGTGTTAGTTGATTTAGGGGTAGAAATTAACATTATGCCAATAGAGACAATACAATTGTTGCAACTCAAAAAGCAAGTCTGACCTACTCCTAATTTTTTAGAGTTAGCTAATCGTTCTACTATTAAACCAGAAGGAGTAATCAATGATCTAGTTATTTCAGTTGATTCATGGGAGTATCCTGCTGATTTTGTTGTATTGAAACCTAAAACCCATCTAGGGGGTCATCCTCTACTTCTAGGAAGACCATGGTTAGCTACAACTGATGATTTCATTGGTTGTAGATCTGGTTCAATGACCATCTCTAATGGTTATGATACTAAGAAACTTACCCTTTATCCTCATGCTACACCCAGTGTGGAACCCAAAAATTGTTTATGGATGGACCTTAAGGATGAAAGCGCTTTGCATGTGCTAACCATAGGAAAAGACATGAGTTTCAAAAACAAGATAGAGGATGAGATAATCAATAGCTTTATCAGTGACCCCTCTACTGTTACACAAAACATGTATCACTGATTGAGTAGAATCTTTGACCCTACTTCCCAGGAAGGAGTGAGCCCAGAAATGTTCTTTGAAACTGTTGTAAATCAAGTTAATTCAACTGTAACAACAAATACTGAAACAACTGAATTATTTTCTAAATTCAGTTCTAAGAGCATCGTTGTAGAAATCAAACCTGGAAAAACCCTGAACATCAATCCTGATTTATCTTCTGCTGAAACCAGACGTTTGATGAAGTTATTGATTGAACATAAAGAGGCATTTGCCTGGGATTACATGGATATGAAAGGAATTTACTCTGAACTATGCACCCACCATATATACATTAAGGAAGAATGTCGACCCATTTGCCAACCCCAAAGGAAGATGAACCCTAATATTAAAGAGATTGCTAAGGAAGAACCATGGAAACTTCTTAATGCAGGATTCATCTACCCTATATCAGACAACAAGTGGGTTTCACCCTTGGTTATTGTGCCTAAAAATAATGGTAAATGGAGAGTGTGTGTGGGTTTCACCCTTGGTTATAGAGCCCTGAATAAGGCCACACAGAAGGATCATTTCCCTCTGCCATTTATTGATCAGGTTCTAGACAACCTATCTAGGAAAAAGTTTTTCTCTTTCCTAGATGGATTTAGTGGCTATAACCAGATAAAAATTGCTCCACAGGACCAAGATAAGACCACCTTTACCAGCCCTTGGGGTACATTTTCCTACAAGGTTCTCCCATTTGGCTGATGTAATGCACCAGACACTTTCCGGAGAGCTGTAATTGGTATTTTCTCTGATATGGTGAATCACTGTATGGAAATATTCATGGATGACTTTACACCTTATGGTACTGATTTTGATGAAGCTTTAGCTAATATGGAAAAAGTACTCAAAAGATGTATACAGTTTCATCTTTCTCTAAGTACAGAAAAGTGTCATATGATGATGAGCGAAGGTGTGGTGCTAGGACACTTCATTTCTTATGTAGGAATTCAGGTAGACCCAGCCAAAATCCAGGTAATTTTGGACATTCCAACTCCATCAACTTAGAAAGAGGTAAGAAGCTTTTTAGGGCATGCTGGATATTACAAGAGATTCATTAAAAACAATTCCAAGCTTGCCTCTCCCTTATTTTTTCTATTAACAAAAGATGTTGACTTTAGTTGGACTGACAATTGCAAATTGCCTTTTGCAGATCTGAAACAGAAATTGTCCACAACTCCCATTTTGAGAGGGCCCAATTAGGCTCTGCCATTTCACATTTCTGCAGATGCCTAAGACACTACAATTGGTGCAGTGTTAGGGAAACAGGAGGAAAAATATCCTTATGCTATCTACTATATCAACAAGAACATGGCTCCTTCTGAGTTAAATTATACAGTTACAGAAAAAGAATTCTTGGCAGTAGTTTATGTTATCAATAAATTTAGGCATTATATCACTGGTTATTCTACTTTTATTCATACTGATCATTCAACAATTAAATATTTGATGAATAAACCTATTACTAATGCCCGAGTAACAAGATGGCTGTTATTACTACAAGAATTTGACATCACTATAGTAGATAGACCAGGAAAAGAAAATGTGGTTGTTGATTTTCTCTCAAGATTGAATATAAATGATGATAATTCACCTATAGATGATTCCTTTCCAGATGAACATTTGTTTGCAGTATCTGCTCACTCACCTTGGTATGTAGACATTGCTAATTATTTGGTTGCAGGGAAGGTACCTCCACATCTATCTTCCCGAGAAAGAAGGAAGATTATTCAGAAGAGTGCTCGGTATAGTTGGATATGGGGATATCTTTTCTACACAGGCCTGGAACAAGAACTCAGGAGTTGTGTGAGAGATGATGAAGTTTATGATCTGCTTAAAGCTTGCCATGATGGCCCTTGTGGGGGTCATTTTGTTGATAAAAGGACTGGGYATAAAATTTTAAGGATGGGCTATTTTTGGCCCACAATATTTCAAGATGCAAAGAAATATGTCCAAGCCTGTGACAGTTGCCAACAAATGAGTTAGCCAAATCATAGGGATGAGATGCCTCTCCAGCCTCAAGTGGTGTTAGAGCCTTTTGAGAGATGGGCCATAGATTTTGTAGGGCCCATTAACCCACCTTCTAATCAGAAAGTCTATATATTGGTCTACACAGATTACATGACCAAGTGGGTAGAGGCAAAAACACTCATCAGGGCTCAGAAGAAGTTGTCTTAGAATTTTTGTTTGAAGATATCTTTGTTAGGTTTGGAGTTCCCAGAGAGTTAGTAACTGATGGGGGACCACCTTTCACATCACGTAAGTTTGAAGCCCTACTCAATAAATATCATGTTTTTCATAGAACATCTTCTCCATACCATCCCCAAGGTAATGGGTAGGTGGAAAGTACAAACAAAGTAATAGAAGCTATTCTTACTAAAACAATGAGGGAACATCATAGGGATTGGTCTGATAGATTGCATGAAGCTCTATGGGCTTATAGAACCACTTGGAGGAACACAACTGGTTTTTCTCCTTATGAACTGGTATATGGGAAGAGCCATGTTTTTCCCATTGAGTTCAAGATCAAAACCGTAAGAAATGCATCAGGAGTCAATCTAGACTTGACTGTGGCATAGAAGGCCAGCCTGCAGCAGCTAAATGAGCTGGATGAGAATTGTTTGGACGCTATTCATCAAACCACAATGATTCAACAACAAAGAACCAAGTGGCATGACCAAGTCATCAAGAAGAAGTTATTCAAAAAGGGAGATTGGGCTCTATTGTATGATTCACACTTTAAAGAATTTAAGGGTAAGCCGCGTACAAGATGGTTGGGACCTTACAAGGTAGACATTGTTTTTCCCAATGGGACAGTCAGGTTGATCACTATTGATGGATCCAATACACAGTTAATTGCAAATGGTCATCGCTTGCACTTGTATCAACGTCCACTTCCTAAGGAAAAATTTAAATCCAGATGTACAACTGATACAAGTTATCAATTTTTAAAGGGAAAATAGCTTGATCCTTCCCCTTCTAAACCTTAGAATGTTTTTTCTTTTCAATAAAACCTTGTATATAAATAAACTATGTGAATTTGATTTTTTGTGTTTTTTCTTAAAGTATTTCATCTTTTTAAATTTTTATGTTTCTTTGTTATTCTAATAAATTCAGCCTAGAAGGGTATTAGGCAATTACTTGTGTGTAGATGGATTGATGAACAACAAGGTAGATTACAACAAAGGGAGCCGAAGGATTAGTTTTTGGAAGTTTGAAAAACTTCCTAAAAGTTGAGGGATTATGTGTTCGGCTGGGTTACATGTTACACCTCTTTCTGACAAAATGGTCACTTTACATACGGTTACACCATTTCCCAACCATTTTTCCGTTTCACATGTTGTTACACCATTTTCCCGACTATTTTGTCGTCTTACATGTTGTTACACTCTTTTCCGACAATTTGGCCGATTTACATGTTACTACACCTAATTCCACCATTCTGGCCAAAATACATGCTGATACACCTACCGTTGTTATTCCTTTTCGCAATTTTACATGTCGCTTCACCCACTTTTTGCATTTTTGCCATTTTTCCATGCTGATACTCCATTAATATTTCCCACTCTGTTATCTTTCCATGTTGAAACACTGTTGTTTTGTCATTCCCGTTGTTTTTGTGAAGATTTCCGCCATTTTCCAAATTACTTCATTCACCCATACATAATTGGAAGAATTGTTTTTCCAATTAATGCCCTCTCTGTCAAAAAATGTCGCTTCATCATTACTTGACTCCACATCCGCAGATTTCCAGCTAGTCAACCAAAGAAAGGACTCCACCTATGCTCCACTTGTCATATCATCATTTCTCACGTTTTAGAGCCATCTCTCATCATTACAGCTATTCCCCGTGGATCAGATGGTGGTTGGATAATGCATTTATTCCGACAGATCGGTTTGTGCAGTAAGTTATGAGGTACATTACTAATCCTACGTGTCAAAGTGATGTAGATATGGAAGCAAGCTTTAATGATTACCTGTCGGTTGTCCTAAATTCGTTGAACCATGAGCCAATCAGATTAGTTGGGGGGGGGGGGGGAAGAAAATCTACATCGTCATAACATTAAAATCCCATTTTATATTCACCTCTGCCACCTTTCGACCATGCTTATCTTTTGCTGAGACACTGTGTTCTTTATGAAATCCTCATTCAAACTTGTTGTTTCTCTGGTTTAGGTGCTGGTTTCTCCTCCTTTGTGATTCTTTAGACTCTAAAATGCCGTCATGGGAGGATCAGCTGTGAGGTATGAACTGGAAAATCTGGATGCATTGCTGCTACACCCAGATGTTTACCAAAATTTTTGACAGGTTGGATGGATTTCTTATTTTGAGAAGCTCCAGGGGTTTAATGAATCAGAGGTGTTGGAGTTCAATCAGAATCTCACAGAAGGGTATTCAATGGTGCACGGGGTGAGGATTCCAGTGACAGAGGAAATTGTGGTTGCTGTGACAGGGTTGTCGACCATAGGAGAAAGGTGGTTTAGCAGAAAAGCACATCTTCCCGAAGCACAGAAGGGTTTTCTCGTGGATGATGAGAAAGTTCAGACCAAGGGCCGAGGTGTAGATGTAATTTCCTTACCAATACCATGGGGGAAAGTATCAGAATTTGTAAAAAGGTACATTACATGGGAGGGAAGATATCAAGTAGTTTATCTTTCCGATTTTATCCTACTGTCACATTTAAGACATCAGAAGCTAATAATCATCCCTTATTACCCTCTTCATTCCTTGCATAATATGGCTCAGTTTGTCAAGAAATCAAAGAATCCCAAGAATTGTATTTCCAATCACAGACTGATAGGGTTGTTTATTCGTAGAGGAATGGGAATTCCTAATGATCCATTACCTGAAGAGGAAGAACAACCAAATCATGTGCCTGCTATTATGGTCGAACTAGAACAGCTAAACCCTATGCTTGTAGTTCTGATTGAGCTAGCAGTTGAAAACCCAATCCCTGGACCAAGTCATAAGCCTCATCCCTCAGCTGTAATAGCAGTTGAATCCCCCACTGTAACTGTCAGTACGTCGATTTCATCTCCTGTTGAACCAGAAGCAACTCAAAACCCCTCTGTTGCTGAGACAGAGTGTCCTGATTTTGTTGATGCTCAGACCCTGCCAGATTTTGACATAAATGATACAAGCCTGAGTGAGCCACAAATTGATCTTATGGAGATAGGTATACCAGATTTTACCTTGGGAAAGGAATTTCAAAAAACCATTTTTTCAATTCAGGTCGAATGTAAACGAATTGCAGTAGAATCATCGGCTCCGCTTGATGATTCTCTGCATAATTTATCGAGTGATGAAGTAAATCTGATAGGAGAAAACCCTAGCATTTCATATTTTCCTCCTTGTTTGGTTGTTGAAGAATTCCCTCCATCTCCTGAAGAAAAGAAAAGGAAAACCCCTACTTTTTTCTCTACCTTACCTAGGAAGAAAACTAGGTCAACGAGGTCTACTGGAGTAGCAATTGGATGGAAGAATATGGAACAGGAAATACCCCTTATTTGTCCATTATACTTCGTTGTTGAAGAAGTGTCTGTTACACAAGAACCATTCCCTTCCAACAACATGACTGTGACACAAGAACCATTCCCTTCCAACAACATGACTGTGACACAAGAACCAGCCTCTTCCCAGAACTTATCTGTTACACAAGAACCAGCTGACTAGGAAGAGACTGTCCCACAAGAACCATTCATGCTAGAATTAGCTATTACACAAGAACCAGTTACACAAAATAATGAGGATAATGGTGATGTGCCACTTGCTCAGCTGTTTGCTCAAATTGAGAAGAAGATAAATGGTACAAAAAAATCCAGGATTACTGAACTGATGAAGGAAAATGACAGCCTCAAAGCAGAGTTGGATTCCCTAAAGAAGGAATTGCAGGTTGCTCGACAGAAAAACTCAGAGGAGTCAACTTTGGATATATTAGCACATGAAGTAGTTGTTATGAATGAAAATAGAGAGCACATGTGCTATGAATGTGGTAATATTTACTTTCAGGCGAGGTATAAAATAGTGAAAGTACCAGTCACTGGTCATGCTGAAGAACCAACCAATTTCTCAGTCAAGACAGAATATATATTACATGTATGAGAATGTGCAGGCATCAGTGGATGGGACTCAGGTTTCATTTTCCCATTTTTTGGATGCCTCATTCAGAGTATACAAAGGGGTCAAAGGTATCAAAAGTTGTCGAGGCTATATATTGGATGGAGATGGTAAGGTGCAATGGATTCAGACTTGCAGATGAAGAATCTCATGACAATTATTGTCTTAGCAATTTGCACTGGAGGAGTCACTTCCCTGAATCAGATTCAGAGTAAGGCTTGAATGTGGATTGCATGAGGACATGCAATGTCTTCAGTTGGGGGGGATGTTAGGACCCATAAATGTCCCTTTTTCACTATATCTTTTTATCATTCGACCTTATCATTTCTATGCTAAAATGCCTAATATAATGTTTGCTAAGACCTTTTCCCAAGGTATGAATCATTGATCTTGATTTTGTATTCTTATTTACTTAACATGTTTGATTGGTAGCGTTTCTCATATTTTATCCATGAATGTTCAACTAATGATCAAAATGTGTAGATTAAAGAAAAACAACCAAGTCCTGAAGAAAGATCGTTGTTGTTACACCAGTTGTTACAGTTGTGCGCTAGTTCTGCATGATGTTACACGACTACAACAATTGTGCACCTTTCTTGGAAGCTGTTACACCTGCTCCAACAGATTCCCACTGATCCTAGAAGCTAGTATATCATTCAAATCTGTATCCCAAAGACCGATCATCAAGGTTGTTACACGTTTTGGCTCACGTTTGGCTCGAGCTGGTGATCCAAATCATTTCCAGTTTTTTTGATGATGACAGATCTTTTCTATCATACGAACAGCTAAAGAATCTTCGATTCTCAAGGCTGTTTTGAGTCCGTTTCAACTGAATGTCTCTGTCCTTAAATAATAGAGCTTTGTAACCATTTAGGGGGTAGATATTAGCTGTGGAAGAGATAGTGAAGTGAATCATTTTGTATCTGAACATTCTGTCGATTTAATAAAGAAGTGATTTGAGTTTATCCAACCTACTGTAGTCTTTTCGAGTGGATTCAGTGAGAAGGAAAGGGCCCACCTTCCTCACAGACTCCCCTTTGTTGTGAGTTTTATATTAACTGTTTTGATTATTTACAATTGTGTGATTTATCTGTTTATGCATTTCTAGAATACATTTGTTGTTGCATTTCAATCCCTTTCTGTTAATGCGCATCAGTGTGTCTCATGAGAGTTAGAATCAATTGTTGTATACTGTTGGAGAATTGCTTTGAAAGTCAATTCCTTTTCTTCATTAGATTAAATCTCTGTTTTCAATCAAAAGTAAATAGAAGTGTGAATTCCCTTTCTACAATTAAGTAGACTTCCTTTCAACAATTAGCACAGAACTTCCTTCTCCAAGAGTAACATAGAAAATTAGAATAGATTAGATAATCCGGGATTCTTATACACTCATCAAATTCTACTCTTGGAAATTAGATTTCAATTATGCAAGTGTGATTTCAATTATGCAAGTGTGACTTCAATTCTGCAACAATAGATTAGAACTCCAGCTGTGTCAACAACTTGTGATAGTGTTTGGATTTTCAATTATGTTTCTTTTAGTGTTAATTTACATTACTGGAATTTGATTATTGTTTTCTTTCATAATCTAGCATAGATTGTGCACAATTATCTTACAATAACAAAACTTCCCTGGGTTTGAAAATTCATATTGAACACCTTAATTATCTATTTATTTAGACAATTAAAGTGCACAACAGTGGAGTCGCTGGGAAAAATTTGAGATATAAGAGCTTTGGGGAAATTTTACCAAAAGATATGTCATTGAGGAGAATGACTCAATCCTTCCCAAAAATAGTGCCAAAAATGTTATCATGGGATTTGCAGTTGTGAAAAGACCAAATAAGACTCTAAAATATTGTGTAACTACAAAATATCCTACCACTGCCACCTTAGTAATAACTTCCCACATTTTAGTGATGGAAGAGGTCCACCACATAAGAGGCTTCCCTAGTGACCTCAAGGGATCAAAGTAGCAAGTATTGTAGCCAAGCCTACCACCCCCTCTCTTGATCACCTAAAGAAAAGTATAGGTCAGAGGAATAGAAAGAGTATGAAGTTGTTTGAGTACTTTCCTAGGACAAGAATAATTTATAACAAATATATGATGATATCCGAGCTCTAACATGCAATAAATATCCCTTGAAGACACTAGACAATGAAAATTGCAGTGGTTGATACAAATTTGCAACATTACAATAGTTTATAACAAAAATATAAATTTGTAACAACAACAAATAAAACATCTTAGAAATTCAACAATTTACCAAGAAAATTAAGCATGCATCCCATAGAACATTATCCAATTGCTTAAGAGAAATTTTAAGCAAGTTAAACCACCTTTTCAAGGGTGTATGCAACAATTTAGAGTGTATTAAGATGATCCAGATTTATGAGCGGAATGAAATGAATAAAAGATGAATACAATAATAGAGAGATACGAAGAACAAGAACATATATCCAGTGAACAATAACTTCTATTGAATAAATAAAATAGGTTGAAACTGTAAAACTGCAGAATTGAAAACAACTTGCTCGAATGGTGGTAGCTATCTTTGAGAAGAGATGTAGCTGCAACGTGCATTTGTCTGAGAAAAATTATTACAATGAGGCTCTAGAGGCCTTTTTAACATCACTCATGAATGCCAAAACCCTAGACATCCAAAAACCTAACCCAGGAGATGAAATGCCAAAAGTTATGTGGGCCCTGATGGATAAGTTGGTACCTCAACTTCCCAGGGTTGTAAATTTTGCATACAACCTTTGTTTTAGGTTTGTGATAGCTCGTTGGAAACCTATTTTCGACAACTAAAATTTATGCCATCAAACTCTAACTGCATCGATAGTTTGGTTGTGGCAAGCCAAGAAAACATTGTTTAGGGCCCCAAAACAGCCCTGGAAGTACAAAAAGATGTATTGACATGAAAACTTCCAAAATAATCCAGTTGGAATAGGTGGGTGCCCACCATTATCCACCTGTATGTTGTGTAGGGATTCAGAATAGCCTCCAAAGTGCATAACCCATAATTACAAAGAAATGTCATCATTACAGAGAAACATGTTGAACTAAAAATTGTCAAGATGAGCCAGTTGAAATAGGTGGGTGGACACTAATATCGACCTGGATTAGTTCTCGCCCCTTAGGAATCAATGGTATCCATTGCATTGAGTGCCCCCATCAGGTGAGGAAATTTCTGCTGAATTTGGCCCTGGGTGAGTCGCTTTCCTTGGTGAGAGAGTTGCCCTACCTTGACAACCCAATAAAGTTGGATCCTCTACTGGCGAGTGCCCTTGACCTGTGTGTCCACTATATGATTAGTGGATGCATGTTCCATGCAATTAGGGTTGAGCTCTGTTGGTTTCAACTGTTCTGTGATCTCCAAGGTGTCCAATAATGGTGGAAAATATGGCCAAAGGAGGTCCACATTGAACACTGGGTGCAAGCCAAGGAAGGGGGGAGTGTTGAGCTCAAAAGAATTGCCACCCAAAACCTTGGTGATAGTGTAAGTCCCATAGAGAAGTGGACGAAGATTTCGATGAGGCCTTGTAAGACATTGTTTCTACAAATGTAAGCAGACCTTGTCTCCCACCTGAAACTTGTGTGGTACCCGATGTTGATCATGGTACTGCTTGTACTTAGCATTGGCTTTCTGCAAAATCTCATGGACCTGTTGGCGAATGTGTTGAATCCACTCAATGAATTTAGTGGCTTTGTTGGCGTCAAACTGAAAATGGGAAGATTATACCTGTGTGGTTGCAAGATGTAGTGCAACATCAATGGGACCCAAGGGTTGGAATCCCAACCCCACCTGAAATGGGCAATGGTCGGTGGAGCTATGGAGAGCCATGTTGTAGTTGTGTTGAACATAGGGAAGACTCTCATCCCATGTATGCAGATGCTTAGAGTTATACATGTGTAGGATGTGCACAATCATCCTATTGACGACCTTTATTTGGCCATTGGTTTGGGGGTAGAAGGCAATGTATTTAGTGAGCTTGGTGTCCAAAAGTGACCAGAGATTCGACCAAAATGTGTTGAGGAACCTTCTATCCCAATATAATATTATGGTCTATGGTATCCCAAAATGGACCCACACCCATTCGAAGAAGAGCTTGGCAGTATCTGTCGTTAATAATGCTCTTCTTGCAAGTTGTGAGAATGGCCATCTTCAAAAACTGATCAACCACCACAAATACACAATCATTGCCTTACTTGGTGGATGGAATGAAAAAAATGTAATCCATTGAGATGGATTCCCAAGGCCTCTCGAGAGTAGGAAGAGGGGTGTATAAGCCTTGCTTCTTGATGGTTGGCTTTGCAATGGCATATGCAGTACAAGATCTTATATACTTGCTGACGTCCTGTCGATTTTTTGGCCAATAAAAATGTTTTTGTAGAACGACCATAGTTTTATCCATGCCAAAATGTCCTACCATCCGACAGTAGTGAGCCTCCCAAATAAAATTTGCATGCTCGCTTGTGGGAACACAAAGGTGGCCCAGATGGCATAACAGGCCATCCTAAATGTGAAAATCGGTGGAATTTGTGCATGTACCCAAGAGCCGATAAGTGGTGGTGAAGTCACGGTCACGTTGATAAAGTTGGGGCCACTCAAATGCCTCATGCCCACAAGAATGGAGCACAGTGGTGAGTGCAACAATGGGAGTTTGACTGAGGCAGTCAACAATAATAGTTGTACTCCTTGTCTTATACTTGATGTTGAGATGGAATTTTTGTAGGTATGTGGACCACTTTTGATGGAAATCGTTCTGAAACTCCCCTTGTGTCTATATGAACTACAAAGGCTTGTGATCAGTGTGGATGATTGTCTCCTTTCCCAGAATGTAATGTTTCCATTGACGATAGGCTTGCACAATGGAATAAAATTCCTTGTCATAGGTGGGTAATTTATAGACGATATCTGAGAGTGTCTCACTATGGTATTCTACTGGATGACCGTGCTGAGCTCTAAATTTCCCTATAGCATAATCAAAGGCATCAGTCTCAATCTCGAACGATTGTTGCAGATCGAGTAAGGACAATATTAGAGCTGAGCACAAGCGATGCTTCATATCATCAAATGCTCGTTGTTTTTCCTTCCCCCATGCGAACTTTTGCTTGCCATCGCCCTTGGTCACTTGGTTGAGGGCCCATGCAATATGGGAGAATACCAACATGAACCTTCGCTAGAAGTTGGCAAGTCCCAAGAAGCTTCGAAGCTCGGTTAGTGTGGCCGGGGATGGTTTGTCATAGATGACTTGGATCTTAGATGGATCCACATGTAATCCATCCTCATCAATAATGTAGCCCAAGTATTGGACATTGTTCATGCCAAAGGAACATTTTTCCAAGTTGGCATATAGCTTGTGCTTCCGCAGAGTGCTCAAAACCTGCTAAATATGTTGCATGTGCTCCTCCCAAGTTCTGTTGAAGATGAGGATGTCATCCAAATATACCACCACAAAAGAGTTGGTTAAGGGTCTCAATACATGATCAATCAACCTCATGCAAGTTGTTGGTGCATTTGTTTAGTCAAAGGGCATGAACAACCATTTGAAGAGACCTTATTTATATTTGAAAGTTGTCTTCCATACATCAGTCGGTTCGATGGGAACCTGGTGGTAGCCAAATTTTATGTCAATCTTGCTGAAGAAAATTTCCCCCTTGAGTTGGTAAAGAAGGTTATAAATTTGAGGAATTGGGTATTGGTTCATGACTACGAATTTTTTTAATGCTCTGTAATCAATGCGGAGCCGCCGGGTCCTGTCTTTCTTCTGCACTAGTACAATCAGGATTCTGCAAGGGGAAGAGTTGGGTCGTATGTGCCCCTTTTGAAGCAGTTCTTATATATGATGCTTGATTTTGTCATTTTCCATCATTGAGCGATGATAGACTAGTCCATTAGGAAGAGGTGCATTGGGGGTTAGATCAATTGGATTCTTGACTTGGTAGTGCGTCAGTACCCTGGTGGGTGAGGAGAAGATGTCTTTGTACTCTTCCATGATCTCGTCCACTTGCTTCTGCTGCAAAGAGAGGCTCTGTGTCGAGGCCACGGATGTGGCGATGACCTTCTCACTGTGAACATGGATCACAAAGAAGAAAAAATTCCCAATCTGTAAATGACCTTACTACATTGCTTAGTAGAGATTAAATAGTGGTAGGTGTTGCTACTTCTAGTATCATGTACAATTGTCTATCCAAAGTAATAATAACACTGTGGGATCTAGACTCATACACAACATGTCTCTTCCACAAATGTGGTTGGCCTAAAATAACATCACAAACTTTAAGGGGAGCAATATCACACAATAACTTATCTTTGAAGGGATTGATGTCATAGGGAAGACGACATTGTTGGTTGACGCGAAGATCTCTTCCTTGGCGAAGCCAGCTGATGGTGTAGGGCTACAAGTGTGGTGTCATTAGCAGGTCCAGCCGCTTGACGTTCTCTTTTGAGATCAGGTTCTTCTAACTTCCGCTATCGACAATGAAATGAACCGGATCCCCCTTTATCCACATTTGTGATTGAAAGAGGCATTCCCCTTCCTTTGGTTCTTCTGGTTCGCTTAGATGGACTTTGGTGGTAGTGACAGTGACATTGGGTTCGACATTGATAATTTGCTTCCCTCTTTCTGGATTTGATTTGGAATCAGAATTTTCCTCTAACTCTGAATCTTTCAACTCGATAACCAGTGACTGCTTGGAGTGACACTTTCCGGTGTTGTTCCAATGGATTTTATGGTATTCACACCACTTTCCCGTGTCCTTCTTCAAATTTTCATTACCCTTCTTGGGTTGCGGCTTGGACTGGTTTTCCTGAGAGTGGCCATATTTTCTCTATCCCTTGTTTTGTGGGTTGGGGTCACCTTTTATCTGCTTTGGCTGTGAGGAGTTTGCAGATCCAAACTCTCACCTCTTTTGCTTAAATTTATGCTTGATCTTGACAACATGTCTATAAGTCGCACCTAATGATGTGATGTCCATAAACTCCATTTATGTTTGGATGTATCTATGAAGATAACCATATTATTTGAGCACCAGATGTCATTCCGAGTCTTTAATACCCAATTTGGTGTGCAAGGTATGGAAAATATTGGTGAAATCTGGTACTTTCTGGTCCCTTCTTGACGCAGCATGGTCCATCTTGTGTACTGGTTCTCGTAGCTTCGAATAGGGTAGTATTGTTCTTTAATGGAATCCCATGTGGGGGTGACCAAAAATATTGCATATTCCTTTGTGGCCCTTTTCTCAGAACAAGTATCCCACCAATGTTTAACATGGGGGATGACCTTGAGGAGTGAAAAAGTAATATTTTCCCTATCAGAAAAATTGTGGACTGAAAAATACCCTTCGAGCAGATTCAACCATTTATCTACAACATCCACATCTATCAGTCCGTCAAATAATGGAATATCAAAATTTACTTGTACCTTGAAGGGGTTTGCATGGATGTTTTATGAAGATGTGTCTCATGTGGCCAGTCACCGAAGGATCTGCGCAAAGTTGTCCATAATTTCGTTCCTTTGTCTCACAAGGGATTCCTCGAGCAACAATTTAAAAGGATCTCCTGCTCCATCATATTTCTTCTCATCCCCCATGAGTTTTTTTCAGGCTCAGTGCGACCAATCTTGAAAAGGCTCGATTGGTTCGAGTCCCAAATTCTTATACCTATATCTTGTCGGGGACATGCACAAAGAAAAACAAATGAAGAGTAGACTGCTCTCATACCTCTGATCCAGATTTATGAGTGGAACAAAATGAATAACATATTGAATACAATAACACAGAGATACAAAGAACAACAACAGATATCCATTGAACAATAACTTCTATTGAATAAAGAAAATAGGTTGAAACTGTAAAAATGTAGAATTGAAAACAACTTGCTCGAATGGTGGTAGCTATCTTTGAGAAGAGATGTGGATGCTACGTGCATTCGTCTGAGAAGAATTATTAAAATGAGGCTCTAGAGGCATTTTTAACATCACTCATGAATGCCAAAACCATAGACATACAAAAACCTAACCCTAGGAGATGAAACACCAAAAGTTATGTGGGCCCCGATGGATAAGTCAGTACCTTAACTTCTCAAAGTCGTAACTTTTTCATACGACCTCTGTTTTAGGCATGTGATAGCCCATTAGAAAGGTTATTTTGAGAACTATACATTGTGCCATCAAAATCTAAATTTGTCAACAATTTGATTGTGGAAATCCAAGAAAACACTGTTTAGGGCTGTAAAATGGCCCTGGAAGTATAGAAAGACGTATTGACATGAAAAATTCCAAAATAAGCCAGTTGGAATAGGTGGGCAGCCACCATTATCCACCTGGATGTTTTATAGGGATTCAAGACAACCCCAAAAGTGTAAAACCCATAATTACAAAGAGATTTCATCATTACAGAGAAACACATTGAACTTAAAACTGTCAAGATGAGCCAGTTGGAATAGGTGGGTGGCCACCAATATCCAGTTGGATCATAAGATGGTTGTAGAATTTTTTTGCAACAAGAACAATTTTACTAGTGAGTTAGTGAGTGTTAGTGTTAGAAAAACTAGTAGAAAGCTTGAGAGAAATAAATTGAGTGTTTTGTGTTGGAATATTCACCAATACTAAGAGGGGGGTGAATCAGTATTGAGAATTTGTTAACACTTTTAATCAAAACATGTAATTAACACTTTATCAATAATTTATCACTTATGATTGCATTCAATATATCATGAACAATGCCATTCAACAATGTGTAACATATAACCACATATACATAATACACAAGAATTTTATGTGGAAACCCAAATGGGAGAAAACCACATAACAACTTTTAATATATATCTTCAAATTTTACATCCACCAAAATCACCAACTTCCAAAATTATCCAGCACCAACTGGAAGGAGGAACCAACCCCCTGTTTACAGGCTCCAACCCGTAGGAAGCTACAACTCCCTAAATTCTCCAGCTCCAACTGGATGGAGGCTCCAACTCCTCGATTTACAGGATCCAACCTGAAGGAAGCTACAACTCCATATTCTCTCCAGCTCCAAATAGATGGAGGATCCAACCCCCTAGTTTACAAGCTCCAACCTGAAGGAAGCTATGACCCCTTGTATTCGCCAACACCAACTGGAAGGAGGCTCCAACCCCCTAGTTTATAGGCTCCAATCTGAAGGAATCTATGACTCCCTATATTCTCCAGCACCAACTGGAAGGAGGCTCCAACCCCCTTTCCTTTCCCCTTCCTTCCTCTGTAAAATATAAATGGAGACTCAACTTGTCAATGTCACTATAATTATCACTGTCACTATCATTTCCAGTCACTATCATTGTCTATGTCACAATCATTGTCTTTTCCACTGATACCGATACATCATCATCATCATGGTTGGTTCAACCATAAAAATCTTATGCCAAGATCACCAAGAATATCACCATGATATACATCAAACCATGTGACGTCCCTTTTCCACCAATAGGCCGGGCAACGTCACTACATGATGTCTCTCTTAGCTCTGATACCAATTTGTTTTAACATCCCCGGACACCCAGGATGAGCCATGCTATCTCGTAGAAATAACAATTATCATATGCCTATAAACAGGGATGATTTTAAGGATGGAAATTTATTTTAAAATGTTGAAACCTTAGCGAATCTTACTAATCCTTCATATGCCAACTATAAATGTTTGGCGATATTATTTTAAAAATATTCAAATTTATAAGGATTTTATATAGTCTGTATAAAATTTTGGCGATTTTTAAGGTAATATAATTTTACCCTATAGAATTTGGGTGAATCATTTTTAGAATAGCGAATTTTTTTTTGTGAAAAACCATGGAAAATTAGCCCAAGAGCGAAATTTAGCCCCTAAAATCATCCCTGCCTATAAATAAAGCCATAGACAAACAACATATTTGGCTAATGCACAGTCTGATGTAGAAATAACAGTAAAAGCATACATGCCGTAATTCAGAAAAAACCACAGATGTAACGACATATATAAATACATGGCATGTGAATGAACAAGGAATGAATACTTATCTTTTAATTAAGTTCCACCTGTTAGCACTCTGTAAATCTGTTCGGTTGATAAACAGACGACGAAGGTAACTTTTTCAACCAACTTTGAGGCCCAAAACTAGCCTTTCGGACCTAGAGAGGGCTCTCTCAGAAGACTCTGTCTCTGCGTAGGATATGGCTTTGAAGGAGTGGATAGATTTAACACCTTTGATATAATGGGTTCCGATTATATTGGCACAATAAAATAAGACTTTGGGCTATGGAGTCGATTCGAGGAGACAACAGAAACAAATGGCTCGATGACTGAACTTTGAGAGGATAAAGGCTAAGCGAGCAACAATCTTCAGTGTAAAATAGTAATGTGCGGTGGAGAGAAATTACAGGAAGTAACTCGGAGCACCACGACGGGTGAATTCAAAGTTAACTTTTAGAAGAAAAACATTTTGTCTAAATGGCACAAACAAGGGGTGTTGCGCAGTGAATCCACATGCTCGAAAATTTGTTCTGAATTAGACAGAAAAAGATCATGGATGATTTTAGGGGCTAAATTTCGCTCATGGGCTAATTTTCCATGGTTTTTCCAAAAACGAGATTCGCTATTTTAAAATTGATTCGCCCAAATTCTATAGGATAAAATTATTTTATCTTAAAAATCGCCAAAATTTTATAAAAACTATATAAAATCCTTAGAAATTTGATTATTTTTACAAAAATATCGCCAAAAATTTATATTTGGCATATGAAGGATTAGTAAGATTCTCCAAGGTTTCTACATTTTAAAATAAATTTCCATCCTTAAAATCATCCCTGAAAAAGATATGAATAAAGATAACATGAATCACATACGCAAGAAAGGGAAAACAATACATCCAACTGCTACAATTAGAATCTTTTCATCAAAATTATAGTACTTTTGCATTAAGTTTCGGTTGAACTCAAATTACATGCAATAGCTACTGTCTATACCAATTTTTCCAACCAACCTGGATTACGTCGAAAAGATCAAATATATAAACAAGGGCATTGCTTGGGCTACCCTACTCTTCTAACTACTATCTCTACAAACTAGGGAACTGACTATTCTGCATTACAAAACTCTTCACATGACATTTTCCAAAAATAGACAAAAGATACATCTGGCTACATCATGAACGTTGTAACCCGCCACAGGGATTCAGTTGTCGATTAGGTATCTGGGTGGACAAGTGTCTGTTAGAGTCCCGCTGTATGTTGTAACATCTTTGATTTTATATCGTGCAGTCATTTTCTAGGGGAAGTGTGCATGGAAAGTGGTTGAAGGCGGTCACGATTGTTATTAAAATGACGAAATTTCTCCTTCAAAATTGTCAAGATTTTGCCTTATGTTTGCGAATACAGGAACGGACTAGGCTAATCTTGTTTCTTCTGCTCATTGGCGAGAGCTGTGCAGGATATCTCTTCGACTGCTTCACATTCTCTAGAGTGTTTGGCATACCTTTCTTCCACCATTCGTTGAGCTTCGTGCAAGTGTACAATCGTATCATGCGCCTCCCTGAGCTGTCTTTTTAGCCAAGTCACATTCCCTTCGCGACCTTATGTTGTTGATGCTTCTGTGGTCTTTGTCGCCAGTTGTTCTCTCAAATCTCTATTCTCTTGGTACAATTGGACAATGGCTGGATTTGCTTGCTTTAGATGTTGATACATCTCTTGACTATTGGCACCTACGACATCCATCCTCCTCATTCTGCTCCCACTTTCTCGGCTAGTACCTTCCAAAGGCTCCAGGCGGACGGTGCACATAAGTAATTGTTCAACGATTGGTCATGCGCGTGGCTCATCTGAGATTCGAGTTTCCCCAACTTCCTTGTTCTTCCTTGGTATTCCCCTTCTCCGAGGTATCCGTTGTTGGGGAGACAGGGCTTCCACTGTCCTTCCTTCCTACGCAGTTCCTTCCACTCCAAGTTCTACGCGGTGTCATGTCGTTGTTCCCGTGGGTAAAGGAAAAATCGCTCTTTTATCCTTGGGGATGCCTGTTGTGAGTGAGAATGAATCCAAATCACTTTGGGGTTCAGTTTTGGTGATTATGCCACTTCATGCACCCTTCTTTATGCTTTGAGAGGTCCTCATGGAGCAATCAGTGTTTATCTTGCGCACAGTGGCTCCAACGAATTCCCAAGATGGAGAATTCGATCGACCTAAGATTAGGAGAAAACTTATAGACATAGCCTGAATCTGATTTCGTGAATAACATGGGTGCAAGAGCTCTAGGATTTATAACAGATCGGGCAGAAGGAGGAATTGTGCGAAGGAACAGTGAATTCATGGCGACTGGATGTTTCGAATCGAATTGCCTATTTTCCATGGCACATCCTTGCATGTAAGGTATAGGCAATAAGGGCCATAGGGCCTACATGATATGAACACCGTGATTTTTCATTCCCTCGGACTTCATAATGAGCTGATAATAGTTCTTGCACTTGTCGACGTGACTTACATTAACTACTTGACTCGACCTGGGGCACGTAGAGACTAACTTTGACATGACCTGAATTTTTGGGAACACATACACGTACCATTCACGTATGTTTTGAATTTGACATCCCTTCCCTCTTCCAAGGGTCAATCGACCACTTTCTGACTTCAACCCCTTCATTGTTATGTACCTGACTTCACAGGTTTGGACACATGGGCCATAACACAACTGAAAACTAACTCTAACTGAAAGAAAAATGGTGGCGCTAACACCACCAATTGCATGCAGACCATCTACGAACCTCCCATCCTTAGACCATGCTGCTCATCATGCTCAACAGTGGGTAACCCCCGAGCTGGGACTAAGCTCCACCTAGGGAAAGGGAATCCTAGACTAGGTTGAGGTTACAAGAGACTACACGATACAACTGGAAGGATTCTCTCCAAGAGCCTTCTTACGCCCACTACTCACAGACTCTCATTCCCCACATGCCTATTCCACCCCAGGAATATGCACCTTCATTGTTCCACAGTCCATTGACTGCTCCACTTACCCTTTCAGGGTCTCGGCAACGGGCCGAATCAGGAATTCTCGGAGCTGTGTAGCTGGTGTTGGACTCTCTCTAGGATAAAATCACTTCCCAACAAACTCTCTCACTTGGAGAGAGTTTCTCACAGGCCTAACAACCTTCCTCTTCGACCACGGCCCTGACAACCTGCTTCTTCGACCACGGCCCTGAAGACCCGCTTCTTCGACCAACTTCAACTTAGTTCCAACAAGGTGAGGACAACAACAAAGGTTCAATATAGCTTAGGGAATGACAGAAACCAAAATTCGGTAAGGCACAACACGGTTTTGGCAAGTACATATATGTTGTGCTTCACAGGAAAACTTAGGTCGGCTTCCCCAGCTATTGGTTTCAGAGGTGCGTGAAGATGTAGAGGTCAATGATGGAGACCAAGAGAGTTAGGCGAAGGATGGGAGAATGGAAAGAGAACCCCCCCAATGAGTTGACTTTCCAACTTAAATTGCATGTGCCCAAGATGACACATGTATCCCATGAAGCATGTTCCTTTCCATTTGGAACTTCCCTATCTTCCCAAAGGAATCTAGAATATAAACATATCCTTCGAATCAACTTTTGGAATAATAATAAATCATTATTCTCTTGGACTTAAGCCCTTAAGATTATCCCCTCTTTCCAACCTCTCAGCCCCCTCTCCCTTACCCAACCTAGTGGAGCTTAGTCCCCCATTCTCTTTTATCATGGTCGGTCTACACACAACGATGTTTTAATATTAATGATATGAATAGTTACATGTACAAAACAGGCTCCGGCCTTTAACACCTAGGCTCTCCGACCTAATAACACATAATCTTACCATCTTATAATTTCTCGGCTCACCAGCCTATAAAACATGTTTACAATTCATAAATACAACTGGGGCTTGTCCTTGGGGATATTACAATCCCGTCCCCTTATTTTTGCACTGTCCTTAGTGCAACTTATTTACACAGTATCAACAAGATTTTCAAAATCTTCAAAAAGATGTTGGTATTTTGCCCACATAGCATCCTCATGCTTCCATGTCGCATCCTCAGGAAAATACCAGGTCCACTAGACCTTTACAAGCCCTATGGCTCGATTCAAGAGTCATTTTCTCTTTCGGTCCAATATGCACACCAGACGCACTTGCACGATGCCTTATTGCTCCACCTGAATCACATTCCAATCAATCACATGATTAGGATCAGGTATATATTTCTTAAGCAATGAAACATGAAACACATTATGTACATTCATGGATGTAGGCAATGCAAGCATATATGCAACTGGTCCAATCCTGTCTAGGATTTTAAATGGCCCATAATATCTGGCTGCCAACTTGGAACAATTTCCCAGCTTCAGGGAACTTTTGTTGGCTTTCACTTTCAAGAAAACATGATCACCCACTTTAAACTCCTCGTGGGTTCTGTTCTTATCAACATAAATTTTCTGCCTATCTTGGGAAACCTTCAAATTTTGCTTAATCTTAAACATTTTCTCTTCCATTTCCTTAAGAAACTTTGGCCCAATTATTGCTCTATCAGCTGGGTTGTCCCAACTTACTGGTGTGTTGCACTTTTTTCCTTAAAGTGCTTCAAACAGGCTCATCTTCAGTGATGCTTGATACCCATTGTTGTAGGAAAATTCTACCAAGTGTAGGTAGTCTTCCCATTTATATGGTTTTTCCATCACATACATCCTTAGCATATCTTCTATCACTTGGTTCACCCTCTCTGTCTTCCCATCTGACTCTAGATGATAGGTTGTGATAAAGTTTAGATTCGTTCTGAACCCTTTGAATAACCCTTTCCAGAACTTTGAGGTAAATTTTGGGTCTCTGTCAAACACAATTGTCTTGGGTATGTCATGCAATCGTGCTACTTCCCTCATATAGATATCTGCAACATTAGTTGCCTTGTGAGTAGTCTTCAGTGGAATAAAATGGAAAACTTTTGTAAGCTTATCCACCACCACCATGATGGAATCATGTTGCTTATTTGTTCTGGGTAATCCTATGATGAAATCCATTTTCACTACTTCCCACTTCCACTCAGGAATGGGTAATGGTTGTAGTAACCCTGTTGTGTGCCTATGTTCATCTTTGACCTTTTGACACTCCATACATCTAGTGATGTATTCTGCAATTTCCTTCTTCATACTTGGCCAAAATTAATAGCTCTTGACTGTTGCCATTGTTTTTTGATATCCAGGGTGCCCAACATAAGACACCTTATGCATTTCTTTCAAGATCATATTTCTCAACTCCTGGGAATTAGGTACATAAATTCTGTTTTTGTACAGGAGTGTTCCATCAGCTTCCAATTTTTAATCTTCCACTTTCTGTAGCATATTACCTTGTTGTAGCTTTTCCACCAATTCCATGTACTGTAAATCTGCATTTGAAGCTTCCGAAATTCTGCCTATCATTCAAGGTTGGTTGATCAAACAAATACTTCAGACCATTATGGTATATCCTCAGTTCAAACCTCTTTCCCATGAGGTAATGTCTCCATTTCTTCAGGGCATGCACTATGGATTCCAACTCCAAATCATGAGTTGCAAAGTTCTTTTCATGATTCTTCAGCTTTCTGGATTCATAACATACCACAAACCCATTCTGACTGACACATGGAAAGACTAAGGATGTCCACGTCACCTTGGGTGATGTCATCATGCGACGTCACTTCATGACTTCGAGCTTCAGGACATTTCATCCTAGCACACCCCCGTTTCTCCCGAATGTAGAATTCCCGAACAAGTCGATCTTATGACACGTGTCTCCTTCGATGAACGGTCTAGATTGTATCTAGACTTCTAGACTTTGAAGCTTCGGGCTTCGAGACTTCGGGAGTTTCCACTCTATTCACACCTTGTTTCTCCCGAATGTTGTATTCCCGAACAAGTCGGTCTGTCGACACATGTCCCTTTTGATGAATGATCCGGATGAACTCCAGACTTCAAGACTTTGGGAGTTTGCGCATCAGCACTCTCTATTTCTCTTGAAAGTTGAATTCCCGAAAAATCTAACTTGCCAAGACATGTTCCTTGCTTGGATCAATGGACAGGAAATGCACAAAGTTCGCTCTGTCTTCTCTACATGTGATCGAGAACTGTGACCTCGACTTAACCTTTGGGCACTTATATCACTTTGCAAGATTGACAATCATGTTTTAATGGACTGTGAAGATTAACGACCATGAGTGATTGCGGAAACTCAACTTGCTCATGCTTTAATTTCCTTCCCGATCTCCGCAATGCGAAGATGCTTGTCCGTAGTGGGATCGATATCCACCGTTGATATATTGATCAATTAAGATCAACAATCCAAAGGGATTGTGGAGTCTCAACTTGCTCACGCTTAAAGTTCCTTCTCGATCTCCTCAATGGCTCCCCATCGTCGATATCCCTTCAATGAGATCTGACAGTTGTGACTTAATCTTCGCTTGATCTGATGGCTTATCTTGCTCTCACCCATATCTAACAGCCCAACACCATGAATGTTGTGATTTATTTATCTGTGGCCATTTATTAAACTTGTTACACCTCCTGTGTTTCTGAACACAGTCCAGGTATTCTTTCAACGCCCTTCTGACACTCTGTACCTCAAAATTCTCTGGACTTTTTACATCGAATTTCTCATTTGTGGCCCATCCAGGTTCCAGGTAGAAACCATCGGATCTGAAATTGAATTTTGTCGATTTCAACAACAATTATTTTCTAAAACTTTTGCTTCAACTTCCACTAACATGGCTCATCTAGGCTTAGTGTTGGAACCATGGCTCTAATACCATTTTGTAACATCCCTCTGCCACCAACAGGTCGGGCAACGTCACTACATGACGTCTCTCTTAGCTCTGATACCAAATTGTTTTAACATCCCCGACCACCCATGTAGGGCCATTCTATCTAGTAGAAATAACAATTATCATCTGCCTATAAATAAAACCATAGAAAAACAACATATTTTGCTAATGCACAGTTTGATGCAGAAATAATAGTAAAAGCATACATGCAGTAATTCAGACAAAACCATATATGTAATAGCATATATAAATACATAGAATGTGAATGAACAAGGAATGAATAATTATCTTTTAATTTAGTTCCACCAACTATGTGCAGACCTTCCACGAACCTCCCAACCTTAGACCACACTACTCATCGCACTCAGTAGTGGGTCACCCCCGAGCTGGGACTAAGCTCCACCCAGGGAAAGGGAATCCTATACTAGGTTGAGGTTACAGGAGATTGCATAGTACAACTGGAAGGATTCTCTCCAAGAGCCTTCTTACACCCACTACTCACGGACTCTCATTCCCCACATGCATGTTCCACCCCGAGAATTTGCACCTTCATTGTTCCACATCCCATCAACTGCTCCACTTCCCCTTGCAAGGTCTTGGAAATAGGCCATATCAGGAATTATTAGAGCTCCGTAGTTGGTGTTGGACTCTCTCTAGGAGAAAATCACTTCCCATCAAACTTTCTCACCTGGAGAGAGTTTCTCACGGGCTTGGCAACTTGCCTCTTCGACCACAGGCCTGACAACCCGCTTCTTCGACCAACTTCAAATCAATTCCAACAAGGTGAGGAAAACATCAAAGGTTCAATATAGCTCAGGGAATTGTAGAAACCACAATTCGGTAAGTCACAACATGGTTTTGGCAACTACAAATATGATGTGCTTCACAGGAAAACTTAGGTCGGTTTCCCCAGTTACTGGTTTCATAGGTGCGTGAAGATGCAGAGGTTGATGATGGAGACCAAGTGAGTTAGGCGAAGGATGTAAGAATGGAAAGTGAAACCCCCAATGAGATGAATTTCCATCTTAAACTGCATGTGCCTGAGCCGACACATGTCGCCCATGAAGCACGTTCCTTTCCATTTGGAAGTCCCCCATCTTCCCAAAGGAATCTAGGATATAAACATATCCTTCTAATCAACTTTTGGAATAATAATAAATCATTATTCTCTTGAACTTAAGACCTTAATCTTAGCCCCTCTTTCCAACCTCTCAGCCCCCTCTCCCTTACCCAGCCTAGTGGAGATTAGTCCCCCATTCTCTTTTATTGTGGTTAGTCTACATGCAACGATGTTTTTATATTAATGATATGAATAGTTACATGTACAAAACAGGCTCTGGCCTTTAACACTTGGGCTCTCTAACCTAATAACACATAATCTTACCATCTTATAATTACTCATCTCACCAGCTTAAAAAACATGTTTACAATTCATAAATACAATTGGGGCTCGTCCTTGGGGATATTACAAACCATGTGCCAATCACCTCCAAGATATGGCTCAAGCATATGCCAAAACCATGTGTCAAGATATGCCTCAAGCATGTGCCAAAACATCCAAGACACAAGCCTCAACCATGTGCCAAAACATGTCTTAAGCATGTGCCAAACCATCCATGATACAAGCCTCAAACATGTACCAAAAATATGTCTCAAGCATGTACCAAAATCTCTAAGATGTGAAATAAGCATAATCCATGATCTCCAAGATGTCCCTCAAATCATATGCCCAAAATCACCAAGTTATTCCTCTATCCATGTGCCAAAGACTTCCAAGATATGCCTCAAGGCATATGCCAACATTTCCAATATATAACCATAAATACATACATAAAGGCATACCTTTAATCATGTAACAACCTGATGCAGAAGATCTTGGACCATCAGATCTTCCTTATCTCCAGTATCAAGAGAATAATACCTTCCTCAACTTTAGCACAGATATGTGATTCATCCATTGTCAACCCACGTACATATGCACCTTGCTCCACTACAACCCACATATATATACACTTTTCTCCATTGCAACCCATGTATATTTGCGCTTTTCTCCACTGCAACCTATAGATGACCTCAGAAAATTGGTATGGTCACCTTCGTACACTTCGCTCTCCTTGACCTCTTTTCTCCTAGGCCAGATTTTCCACCAATCCCCCTAGCACAAGTGCAGACCCACTTATGCTAGTTCCATTCCACACAAAAAACACTTGCTTGGATGCTTACTTGGTTGATCAAATGTGAGGCTTATTGATGTGTATTTATACGGTTCCAAGTAACTCCTTTACTTAACTTTGGGGTCGACCTATAACTTCTTGTTTGCAACAAATTTCCTTCTTTTCCTAATTTTGGGGCTGACTTATAACTTCTTTTTGAAACCGTTTGGGATCTTCTTGACCATACTTTGTTGATTCATATTTAAGAGGGAATATCTCCTCAACCATGAGGAACTACGTGGTGTGCCACCTACCATTGGAAACAACTTAACGAGTACTATCAGTATATGAGAGTTTTACATGTAATTACAATGTCCTTCACACTCATTTTCTCGATTCAACTTCGAGTTTCATGACCTCACCTCTGGGGCTTCTTGTAGACTTCTTCAAAGCATCTTCCTGTGAGGGCCATGATTAAAGCTACGTTGTAAGGGGACCACTTTGGAGACTTCTTCAAATACACCCATCACTGCTTCTTCAAATACACCCATCACTTCTAGAGGCTTCTAGACTTCTTCTAGAGTTGACATCAATGACAACCAATATTCTAACATTTTGTTGATCAATTTCACCACAAGAGAGTTGTAGATTAGTTCCTTTAAGGGATATGGTGTCTTTATAACAATAATACACAATAATGCTTGAAGATTGAGATAGAAAAGACAAAAAGGTAGGGCTTAAACTCTAAGGTGTTATCACATTAGGGCCTTAGGGTTTAAGCCTTAATGAGAAGAATTTCTAGAGTGCAAGCACTTTTGGGCTCTAACAACCTTTTCTCCCTTATTTATACTTTAACTTAGTCAAGATACCAAGTGTCTAGGGATAAAATCCTAAAGTTATATCACTTTAGGGATTTAGGAGTCTGACCCTAACAAGGATTCCTTCACAAATTTTGGACAAAATTAACCTTGTGAGAAGAGGAAACACTTATGCTCCTCTCTTAGGTTTTCACCAAGCAAGATGTTTAGCATGAAAAAGAGAAATTACCATGAACATTTGATAGCACAAAGATAAAATTGCAGAAATTCCACTTACTTCACCAAGATAACGTGAGATAAAACTCTAATTGCAGAAATTCCATCCAAATATAAGCAAAAGCATCCAAAAAATGATCCTCCAAGGAAGTCACATAAGCGTAGAAGGGAGAGAGAGACAAGTAGGGAAAAAAATCCAGACTTGTTCTCACAAATGGTGAGTGATGAATCATGAAAATGAAAATGATATGGTCCTCTATTTATATGAGGACATCTGAACCAATTTGTCCTCTTCAAAATGTCAAAAACAAATTAGAAGAGGGTTGACCCCCTTCTTTTTCCTTTAAAATTTACAAAAAATGAAAATTACATAAAGAAAAACCCTAAAAAGGGTGATGTAGGGCTAGAGAATGTGATGTCCAGCCTCAATGAGTGGAACATTGGGCCTCCAAAGGCCATGTTCCATGATCTCGTGTGAAAATGTCTCATTCCATGAGCCTCCACCTCTCAAACCACTTCCGGAATCCATCATCGATCAAACCCTAGCCTCCAAGATGACATCAAGGGCTAGTGGGTGACGTCCCAAGCCTCTAAAGGTTGCATCCAAGTGGAAGAGAGGTGCAATATCATCCTCCAATTATCCCAAGGTTCCTCCAAATACAAAGTCCTCCATCCTCAAGGTGAAACACTCATCATCAATGGTTTCCCATGTGTGGGGTATGGCATCCATCCCATGGGATTCCAAGTGTTGGGTAGGTGTAACAATATTTGCATGTGGGTGTGGGGGCACATCATATTTGACGACCGCATTTGATGATCCCATCACTTGTCTCTCTTTGTGGGTATGTGCATCGGGTGCTTTCCTAAGGGGGTCCCAGGGGGCTAGGATTCCCCCCCTAGTTACACAAAGCATTTGAATTCGGGCGGTAGCCCAGATATGACAAAGTTCAGGGCAATACCCCAAATATTTTTTTGGGCGGTGTTTGCTATTTTAACGTTTTTCTATTTTTAGCGGTTTTCTAAATTAATACTGGATTAAGGGATTATGGTTTTGGTAGTTGTGGGATACCTAAAATATTGTATATATTGTATTGCTAATGGTGAAATTAATACAATGAATAGTTGAGAGGTGTGACACCAAGGAAGGCTGGTTTTCTCTCGGTTAAGGGTTTTCAATGTAAATCTTAGTGTACTATGTGTATGAGCCATTGATTACTTTCTGTTTTTCTTTAGAATCTATATGCATTGCTTTACTTCATAGGTTTAAAACTTACACCAAGCCCCTATGAAGGTCCAAGTGGCATAGTTCCTTTGTGAATAACTTTCACTGGGAAAGGTCTTGTAAAGACAAACAAGTACACCCTCCAAGGGTCCAAAAGTCATATGAATCATGCCAAGTAAGCCAAATTTAATACAATAACCACCCAAACAAGTGCATTAAATCCCTCCTTTTCAAATTAAACAAATGTTCAGAGACCTTAAAAACTTTGCCAAATTTAGGTATGGGAGGGGTGTCATGGTGCCCTATTGGGTAGGCAAATCCCCAAGTCAAGCAATGTTTCCCAAGAAGACACTATCTAGATAATGTAATGAGTATAAGGTAGATTGGGGAAAGACTCTTGGACATGGGGTTCTTGACATATCAAGGGTTCATATGGTCTCATTTATGGGTGCTTTAATGGAGGGTGTGCTACATCCTTGATTTCCCTTCATTTGTAATGCAAAAATTTTCCAAGCCCTTTATTTTCCTTATTAGTTCCAAACATTGAGTGATATGTTCAATGGAAATAAAAGAGCATTGAAATGCCACTTGAAGTTAGAACACATTGAGTTCTATGTGCACTAGAAATTAAAGAACACCACAATGCATTCCCCCATAATGTGAGACAATTTTCTCTCATTCATTTTTATTTAAAAGTTCTTTATTCATTTGGAGAATTCTTTCATGGCTCTCAAGACTTTAGGGTGAGCATTCATGTATGATGTTAGCTACAACACATCTGGGCCTTCAACCTCTCCTTCCCATGAAATGAGGTACAAACCCTTATTGGGTCCAATGCACCCGAAAACCCAAAAGATGAGGAAATGGAGGGGAAGAAGTGTGGAGAATGGTAAGTATGAGCATGAATGGCACGATGACCCTTCTAGGAAACCCACTAGTAGCAACCCTTTTCTATAGGGTGAGCAAATTACTATGATACCATGCCAACCACCAAGGTGAAATTAGGAAAAATATATAATTTTCAAGAAAACTTTCTATAATCAAGAAAGGACTCTTTGCAACATGCTCAAATGCTTCAAATATTAAAGTGACACTTACCATGAGACTGGAATTGTTACCTCGTGATGCAAGACCTGTTGTCTTTTGGGAGCCAAGCTGGTGTAGCGGACGCTGCTATGCTGCTAATGATGATGATGAAGTGTGGTGAAGAAGAGGGGCTTTGTGGGTTGTGCTATACATCGGGATCTTAACACTCCATGTATGCTACTTGCAGGGCTCAAGACATCATCTACTTAGTTACCCTTAGGTTGGGGGGTAACACATAATATATATGTTATAATCATAAGGCCTAGGTATAATAAATAGTAATATTAAGTTAGAAAATAATAATAGAATAAATAATTCAATAATAAACTAAAAAATCATGACTATTTGTAAAAGGGCGCTTTGGCTATATTTATAACCGAGGCCCCTCAATGTAAAAATCATCCCATTCATTATTCAATTCTTATACTCATTGTTTCCATATGCCGTTGAGAAAATACATTTATATAACAATGTACTTCTACATTATATTACTCAGAGGATTTTTTGTCTTCATTTAAGATTTTTTATAAGATATTTCGGTCTTTCTTTCTTTTTTCTCACCAGATAATTGATGTGTATTTAATATTTCTCATTATAATTTATGGTCTCTATTTATACTTCTCTATTTTTTTCGTGTGCATGATGTCCTTGGTTGGCCATGGATGCTTTCTAGGGTTGCAAATAAAATCTTATTTATGTTTGTTTTCTTTTGAATTTGTCTATTATTGTTTGTATATTTTTTTTAATTGTTTATTCATTTTAATAATTCAGACGATGTTTCTATGTTATTTTTTTCCATTTGTGAGCATGGCCATGCTGATTTTTAGTTTGGTATTTTGTTTTACATGGTTGTCTTTTCATTTATTTTTCTTTCCTTTGTTCATTTTTTTCCGGGTTTAATGGGTTGGGAAATTAAAGCGAGACCTAACAACCCATGTTATGGGTTTAGGGCTGATGTAGATTCCAAATGTAGGGAAAAGACAAATGAGGTATGTACTGAGAAATTTACTAGTTTGCTACTACACAATTATTTAGTTTGATATTATTTTAATTTATCTCATTTGTTGTTTAATAATTATATCATGTGTTTTTTTTTTTTATTTAATTCAGAGCAATGCAGGCAAAACAAGGTGGAGTGTTGATGAAATTACCAAGTATCTTTGTGTGAGAGATGCAGGGCTCTATAGTAGAGGCAAAGTAACAAGATGAATTATCTTTTGGTCCAAAACCTGTGTATGTTTCACAACAAAATCTAGGAGATGTAGTGACAGAGGTGGACGGTGCGTTCTTTTTTGGTTGTGTTATGAATTTATATTTGTTTTACATGATGGTTCTATTTCCTCCTTACTTATTTAGAGATTATTATTTTTGGTCTTTGCATAAGATTACTCATATAAGTTTATGATTTTTCACAATATATTTCAGTATTTTTTTAATATTTCCAATAAGATTTT
>ML779471.1:23259-49069 GCA_009831015.1 Picea engelmannii
GCTGTACAAACCCTTGTGAGAAACTCAGTGGTGAAATATCCACTCACCTTGTTCCACAACTTGGTCTTGGGGATGAAAGACTCCTCCACACCATTCTAGTCTCAGGGCCAGCTTATCGAGGGAGGTTCGATCCAGCTTATCCTGAGGGCCTGGGGCCATTCTGACAGTTGGGTTTTGTTTGCAAGGGTAGGACCATCCGTTTGAGGGATTTTCTGGAGGGTTATCATCATTATACATTTGTCTACAGATTGGGATGTCGTGGAGCCATAGGGGACATCCTGTGATTCAGTAAAACTCAGATCTAGGGAGATCTGCTTCATATATGAGCCCGAAACTTCTCCCACGGGATTCTCATAGCCTGATCTATATTCTTGGAGAGTTTCAGAGAATTTGGAGGCCTCCTTCATCAGGGCCGAACTAGCTAGGGTTTCAGTCATCCAGTGGGGCACACCATTCAGTGGAGAATTCATATCTACGGGGTTTGAGAGTGGATTTGGGAATTTGGACATCTGGGTTTTCCTTACAATTTCCCGATCTATCATTTGGCATATTTCTCGAGATGATTGGACACTTTTGGTAGTAGGGGAAAATTATTCAGGGCTTTAGCTTTCTAGCAGGACGTGGCACTGTCCATCTTGGAGGTTGAGCATTAGTACGGCTCAGATCTACTTGATTTAGTCTTCATTGTATATCCATCCTTTGGAGGCTTATTTTGTATTGTCGAGAGCATTTTGTAGCAGCTCATATCTATTGCTTGTATGGCCATCTGAGGTTTATGCCAGATCGGCCATCTATTGTATTGATCTTACATTGCTCATAATAAAAGGGTTAGATCTCTGCTTGTGCTTCTACATCTTGAATATATTGTGATCTCCATGTGTTGATGAATCTTGTATGCACTTAATAACTCAATAAATTAGTAGTAGTTAGTGATTCCAAGAAATAATTTGGCTTGGGATCATTACATGGGTATGTCGTGGCAGCCCTACTAGTTTCTCCTATTCCCTCCTCTAGATTATTATAGCTTCCCTCTTCTAAGGGGTTGAGCGGTGGGAGATCTATGTTTTGAAAACTCTGCTCGGTCCCTTCAGATTTTCTATGAATCTCAGTGTGGGCCGTAGTTGGTGAAACTACTGCCTGAGGGATTTGGGTGGGTCCTTTCCTAGGTCCAACCAAAGCTTGAGATTCACCTTTTTTGATGATTTCGTCTATGAAAGTGCTTCTTCCAGGGATCACCAAACCCTAGGTTTTGTTAGTTTTTGGTGGGGGTTTTGGTTCTTCAAGATCCTTTATTCTAGTCATACACACTTCAAAAAATAACAAAAGAAACACCTATGAGACGTGTCAACTAGAGGTAAGCGTTGGCATAAGCATTTTTCTTATTGCCTGCGTAGGTTCTTACCTTACGTCTTCAATACCTGGTCCTCTAGAGACACAACCTATGCTACCTTTAGCATTCTTCCCCGACAACGGCGCCAAAATGTTGGGCTCTAAAGATGTCCTAACAACAACCTCAGTTTAACATTAATTTATCAACCCACGGATTCGTCTTTTATCTCAAGAATATCGGAAAAAATTATGCAGGTAGCCTAAAATCGTGTAGCTAAACCAGATCTGAGTTCATCAACAATCAAGTTCCTCAAACGTTCACCAAACATTTTAAGAACTAAATGAAATTGAAATCTGATTACTAAGATGTTGTAAAATGAAAGGAACTAATTAATCTAATTGAATTCACTTAACTATAAAGCAGTAATTGAATCTAAGAAAGGAATTGCAGATTTAATCTATCAATCATGAATTCTAATTACTGGAAAGGACATAGTGAATTATTCTACCTGTGAAAAGAAATAACAACTGTATTCTAATCGAAAGGGACAACTAATGTAACTTTAACGGAAAGGAACAACAATTGTAAATCTAAAGCAAAGGAACAACACAGATGAAAATGTGAGGAACTGTCAAGCAACAATCTTCAGAAATGGAAATCATAACAACAATCATGAATACTTAAGGAAATGCATGTCTTCTGCAAATAATCATCAATTCATTGATACGCTCATGCAATTAAAAGAAATCTGAATCACGAAATAGAAATCAAAACTCTGAACTGATATAATTACAGAACGAGACAGTAGCTTCTTCAGACTGGGCCCTCGGTCTTCAAAAGTACTACTACGAGGAACTCAGAACGCAGGGATGGTAAAAACACTCAAAACTTTCATTGATTCCATAACTGGTTAAAACATTTACAACAACTGCTCGCGCAAAGCAATTTTGAATCTGAATACTTAAAATGTGGTTTTTTTCTTATGTTTTTTTGGATCTATTATCCTCTTATATATTACAATAGTTGGGTAAATCAAGCTATCCTGAGGATCGAAATATCCTCAGGATTGCTTTACTTTTATAAAATTACAATATAGAAAATGTATTATCTTCAAACTGCTTTGCGCCTAAAAAGTCTTCAATCTCCAATAGCTTGTGCATAGCCAAAATCTCTGTAGTTATCTTTGGCAGTTATTTGTCCAATTTTGTAACAAAATCAAACCTTTCCAATCGCAATTTAGAATATATTTAATAAAACTTAAATAACAACTCTAAAATACATATTAATCATGTTCTTTCCTATTTATTCCTAATTAATTGAAAACTCAATCAGAATGATATCATAAACTGTGGACAAAAGGAAGATATGTATACCTTTTTTGTAACCCAAAATACCCCCCCAGCTTACCTTATTGCATGTCCTCATGCAAGCTAGATTCTTTCATGTAAACCAGTTATGCTGTAGGGAGGAAAAGTGGGTTCACCAGGTCTCCTGAAACCATGGCTTCTTTTGATTTCATCAAAAGTGCCTTCCTGTCTCTTTTTATTAATTTGAAAATCCTCCTGGTAAACTCTTGTAGGAAACCAGAGGAGAGGGTGGTTATACCTGCATCCCATCCAAGCAGGTCCTTCCTCCTGGAGTAATTTAGTATATCTTTCTACTCTGAAGGTTGTTGCAAAGAAATTTTTATATCCAAAGGGTTCTCTACTTTTAACCTCATCAGAGGATACATCCCATCTTAGCTTGGAGGCAGCAAGAGATTCTTCCTTGAATTCTCTAAAATATGTGATACCTGAGCGGATGACATGTAAATGGATAGGAGCCAATGAGTCCACAACTCCTGCCCTTTTCATAAAGGTTTTGTGTCGCATGATGGTTGGAAGGGATTTTGGAGGCTCTCCTCTAATCCAAAGATCTAAGCCATTTTCCCTATTTATGAACATTTTGTGAGCCTTTCCCCATCTGACTTGGTTCCTAGTGAAGGACTTGAATGCCTGGAATTGTATGTCCCCTATGAAGAGGCCAAGGTTGTCTACTCTAACATCATCCAAAATAAGATTATGGAAATATAATTCACACAGAAGGTATTGTACCTTCTCTTCCTGATCTCTGAAACATGAAATAAATTATGGAACAGTGGAAAATGAAATGGGTTTACCTGCTCTGTTGGCCTTCACTGTCAACAATAGATACCTCTCCATCAAGAATAAAACATAATTAGTGGCAGGGGATCTCCAATTGATGGCATCAGAATAGACATCACAGATGTGATTGATTTGCTCCAAAGCTTCTTCCAATTGGGTTTTCACCTTTTTCGTCTTCTCTTGGGCTCTGGTAAGAGCAATATAAGTTTCGCCCTCTGTTGTTGTCATATCTTTCAATTCATTGAGAACCATTTGGATTTAGTCCTAGTTACCATTTCTTGTTTTTGTTGGACCAATGCTTTTTATGCTTATGTAAGTTCTGCTCTTAGTCTATCGATGATGACACTCTGTGGCTGAGATTGAGATGCTTGGTGTTCTTCCATAACACTCGTCTCCTCTCTGGATTGAATCAATGCTTGTTGGGCTTGTTCCAATTCTTCTTTTAGCTCATGAATGATGGCGCCATATGCCTGAGACTAGGATGTTTGATATTCATTCATTTTTTCTCTGTAGTGAATTAGTTCTTTTTGGGTCTGTGCAAGCTCTACTTCTAGTCTATTCATGATAATACTCTGTTCCTGAAATTGCCCTATTATCATCAATAATCTGCCTCTATTTTGAGTCAGGGTTTGTTGGGACTGTAGTAGTTCTTCCTCCAGTCTCCTAATAGTAGCATTTTTCTCAAAAAGTTGAGTTGTTTCCTCTAAAACCAAAGTGTCTGACCGTATCCCAGTATTGGCCATCTCTTGTGTTTCTTCAGGAATTACATCTTCATCCTGAACTGTTGCTTCTTCTACCATTACTTCCTCAGGATCTGTATGTATTCCTATAGAAGTTGTACTAGTTGCCTTCTTAGGAAGAGGGTTTCTTCCTTGCATCCCACCCCTTTTATTTTTCTTTCTCTTGTGGATCTTGTTTGCTAGTTCCAACAGTTTTCTCAATTCTTTGATAATCTCCTTGAGCTTTTCCACTTTCTGCTTTAATCTTACAGCCCTCTTAACCTTCTTCTTCAACACGTTGTTTTCATTCCTTAATTTCCTAATTTGTTTCTGGCTTTTTCCTGATTTCTGTCTATGGGGGATCTCGAGGTCTTCTTCATTTCGTTTAGTAGATGGTTGTCCCTCTGTTTCTTCCAAGTGCTCTTTCTGTTCAAGGGGGTTTCTTTCTTCAAAAATAAATTCCTCCTGTGTTGTGTCATCTGGAAAGGACATTTCAGTGTCAGGAAAGAATTCAACAACTTTTGAAGAGGAGCCTGGTTCTAGTTCTTTTTCTAGATTATGTTCATCTCTGTCAGTTGACGTACCTAATTTCCCCAAAACCTGAGCCATTTCTATCCCATAACTCTTACAAAAGTGTTTTTCTATGTGCTTTGATACAGGTTGGGTGTCTCCCTGATTATCTTTTTGTGTTGTCTACCCTGCTTGGTCAATGTCTTGAATATTTTCCTGTAAAGGTTGTTCCATGACATTCTGAGGTTCTTCAGGGTGCTTTGTTGCATCCTGAACTACTTCAGTTATTTTCCATATTTGTTTGCTTCTCTTCCTTTTCCTAGGGGGGGATCTAAGAGCAACCATTGTTTTCTTCTTTCTTTTTGTTAGTGCCTGTGTCTGTGAGGTCTGGGCCTCTGTAATTTGAGCAGGGTCTAATTCAACTTAAGTTTGGGGCACTGGAGTTTCTCTTTGGGTGGTAGTTTCCTACTCTAGTTGTGGAGGTCTACTAGCCCCAATGATTTCAGCGAGTTCTGCTTCAATTTAAGTCTGAGGTGGTGAAATATTTCCCTCAATGTTTTTGGCAGGTTCTGGTTCAACTTAAGTCTGAAGTGGTGAAATTTCCCTTTGGGTGGTGGCCGCCTACTCCAATTGTGGAGCTCTATTGCCCTCAATCAAAGTTTCCCAAGTCAAATGAGTTTGACTTAGTGCTTTATCCACTATCAATTTAACTAGCTTGTGATGGGTAATAACAGTAACAGGATATTTGGACTTTTGTGTCCTTAAAGTGACTTCATGTAATACAGTATCTAGGAATAAAGGAAGGTCAAGTACTAATTGTTGCTTCAAGGCTGCCATCAATTTAAGATGGCATGGCCAAATTACATTGTACCGTCCATCGCAGGTGATGTAGCGTTGAAATATCCCCACTAGTTCCTTCCGTGGTTCACTGAGGGTGTTTGGATTTAGTCCCTTCCCTTTTTTGTCCAATTCTTCCCCCGGTTCTGTGAAATATTCCACAGCTTCCCTCAGCTTCATGTATTTCCCTGTCCATTGAATACCTGTGTTAGAGAGTCTTGTGACCTCTACTATGATTTCTGAGGTAACTGGTATTTGTATACCCTACACCGTGGAGATTTCTCCTTGCAAGTTTTGAAATAATTCCAGTGTGACATCTGTGTTATCTCCTTGCAAGCGGTTGAAGTATTCGGTCGACCCTAGGAAGTGTAGGATTTCTCTTGCTTGTTCTGTAACCCAGAGTAATGTAGGCTCTCTGCACACACTTCTGCCACCCATATTTCTGTGAGAAAGAAAGAACGACTATCATCCCTGTTTACAAATTCAGTTAGACCAGCTGTGGAGAAACAGATGCTAGAAATGGAAAATAGTAGTAGCAGCGAATGTATAAAGACGTGGGTTTTGTATTTATTGCAATCATTACAGCTAGTCAGAAAGTGTGTTGAGCATCCCCCTCATTAATGTAGAGGTCATCCTCGACCGTCAGTGTAGGTGGAAGCAATGAGTGTGGTTATTTCGAGTGAGAGGTAATGATTGCTTCGCTGCCGATAGGGCTAATCAAATATAATTATCAAAAAGACACATGCCACCAAAAATCATTTAAACGATAGTCATTTGATGTGTGGAATTTATAAAGTTAGTACACCTATGTGCAAAAATGATTTACGGAGAGATCAAACAAAACTAAATTAAATATGTTCATATATATATATATATATAGTCCACAAAACATAATATTGTTACTTTTCCAGTGATTGAGTATAACTGATATGATAGCCTCATTTTTTCGAGTAAAGGAGATCTCGAGACACATAGAAACTTGGTATTTTGAGATAATCTTCCATACCATAGGCAGAGCCACTACTGCCCGCAGGCGTTCATAGCCTCTACAGGGTTTCCTTTTAACCCATAGATGAGCATGTATCCTACATAAACATACAAATCATCTTTTTTTTATTTTTTTTATTATTTTTTTTAAAATACCATTATCCTGGTTTGGTAGCCAGATGGTGATAATGTCACTCACTAGATTGTAATGTAAGTGAACAAGGCAGCTCATGATGAGACCTCTTGTCCTTTGACAAAAAGTGTCAAAGGCCATTACCCTGGTGTGGTAGCCATAGTGGGAATGTCACTTTCGTTAGTATCCTATGATCGTGGTAGGTTGGCTCGTGTTGAGACCCCTTATTCTTTTATGAAAAAAAATATTCTTATTGCATATTTTTTTAATTTTTTTTGTCTTTAATAAATATTTGAATTGTCTTTTCCCAAGAAGACCATTATCCTGGTTTGGTGGCCAGATGATGATAATGCCACTCACTAGATTGTAATGTAAGTGAACAAGCTAGCTTGTGATGAGACCTCTTGTCCTTTGACAAAAAAGTGTCAAAGGCCATTGCCCTGGTGTGGTAGCCATAGTGGGAATGTCACTTACGTTAGTATCCTATGATCGTGGTAGGTTGGCTCGTGATGAGACCCCCTATTCTTTATGGGAAAATTTTATTATATTATACATATATGTTTTGTTTTTTTTTTGAGTGTTTATTTAGGGAGGCTCATCTACTCCTTAAGAGTAGGGGATGGTATAAGGAAGTATAGAGATGCCAAGTAAAAGTGTGATGAAGTCTTCTTATAATATAGAGACGGGATATCATTCAGGTATATTTGTATATATAAGGGAAAGAAACAACTTATGGTGGTAATTGATTATGAACAAGGTTTAAGATATTTCGGAGAGATTTTTCCTCAAAAATATTTTTGATAAGGTGTGAGGGACCATCCACAAAATAATGACAAATTGTTGTGATGACGATTAGAAACGGTGCTGGTGAAAATTAATTGATGAAAGCCGCACTTACGGAGGAATGGCTAGCATTTGAATAGTAAAGAAGGGAACAAAAATCACGCGAAAAGGAAGAGCAGTTGTTCCGTTCACAAAAGAACAACAGTTGCGCGAAAAAAAAGGAACAACAGTTATGAGAAAAGGAACAGCAATTTTTCCATTCACAGAGGAACAACAGTTGCGCAAAAAGGAACAACAGTTGTTCCATTCACAAAGGAATGACAGTTGTTCCATTCAAAAAGGAACAGTAGGTGCGCGAGAAAGGAACAATAGTTGTTCCATTCAAAAAGGAACAACATCGTCATGAACATGTAACAGACAGAGCCCGTATGATGAAACAAAACAGGAGTATGGAACAGAAAAAGGTGCTAATTGTAATTATCTGTCCTGATTCTTGTTTCCTATATGAATTTTTATAAAACAAATGAAAAAAACTAAGCACTCAGTTGGAAAACTATATACAGTATGTACAATATAAACAGAATGCATCATTTATGGAGTTGGGGTGGCTGGGTTACCTTCCCAGCCAGCCAAAATCTTCACCGTAGGGTCTTTACTTACTTCCTGATAGAAAGAATATTTTGAAGGTGGCTGGTGGTAAAGTCGCAGCCAGTGTCCATTGACCAGAAAGGGTGATCCAGACCCATCGATGGTGCTCAAAGTAACCATGCCATTCTCATGGACTTCATTAATTTCATACAGCCCTAGCCATCGTGTCTGTAATTTCCCAAGGAAGTCCTAAAATCTGGAATCATAGAGGAGTGCCTAGTCGCCTTTCTTGAATGATTTCTTCTTGATATGCTTGTCATGCGAGGTTTCTCTCTGTCACTAGATAACAGTTGTGCACTCCACTGCAGACAAGTGTGCTTCATCCAATTCGTTGAGTCTCTAAAGACGTTGTTTATGTGCTTCTGTTAGATTTAGTCCAATTTACCGGGCCATTCTTAGGGTCTTGATCTCGAATTCTATTGGGAAGATGGGTTCTTTACCATAGACTAGATGATAAGGAGAGTAGCTAGTTGTGTTACACCAAGTTGTACGATAATCCCATAAGGCATTTGGGAGCTCGGTAGCCCAATTTTGTCGTTTTGTTGATACAGTCTTCGTCAGAATTGCCTCTAGGACCTTATTAGTTCTTTCTACCTACCTGTTTTCTTATGGTTGGTATGGAGAAGTAACTCTGTGCTTGATGTGATAGCTGTCTAGGGTGGCTGTGATTCTATGGCCTATAAATTGTGACCCTCCATCAATAGTTATTTCTCTGGGTAGTCCATACCATACAAACAATTTGAAAATGAATTTGATGACTACTTCTTCTGTTGCATTTGGTAAAACTTCCACCTCTACCCATTTCGTCATGTAATCCATTGCAACGAGAATATAGGCCTTTTGATTTCACTTTGGATTAAAGGGGCCGAAAAAGTCCAGCGCCCATATTTCAAATGGTTCTACAACTAGTTGTGTTTTCAAGGGCATTTCATCAACCTGACCTGGTCTCCCCATTCACTGGCAGCTGACGCATGTCTAGACATATTTCTTAGCATCCCTGAATATTGAGGGCCAATAATAGCCCATCTGTAATATTTTGTGTCCAGTCTTGTGGTCTGCAAAATGCCCCCCACAGGGCTCGTCATGTCCTGCGTTCAGTATGTCATAGATTTTGTCCTCTCGTACACATCGTCGGATCTGGAGATCAGCTCCTGTGTGGAAAAGATATCCATTGATCCAAGTGAATCGTGTGCTATGCTCGATGATTAGTCGTCTTTCCTTGGATGATAAATGTGTCGGTAATATTCCTACTGCTAGATAGTTTGCTACATCAGTGTACCAAGGTGGTTTTGTGTCAATAGAAAACAGATGCTCATCTGGGAATTGATCCTCAGTTGTTAATGAGTCGTCTGTTTTTGGGAATCGGAACAGGAAGTCTACGACAAGATTTTCTCTCCTAGGTCAATCTTTGATGGTAATATCAAATTCCTGCAATAATAACAACCATCAAATCACTCGTCCATTAGTAATTGGTTTATTTGCTAGATATCTAATGGCAGAATGATCAGTATAAAAGATAAGTGGATAGCCTGTTATATAATGACAAAATTTATTGATGGCATGTATAAAAGATAATAACTCTTTCTCTATTACTGTATAATTCAGTTCCGCTAGAGTTAGATTCTTGCTAATGAAATAAATGGCGTAGGGTTTCTTTTCTTCTTCCTATCCCAGAACAACACCTACGGCAATGTCTGAGGCATCGGTGGAAATTTGAAATGGTATTTTCCAATTAGGTCCCCTCAACACTGGCACTATTGAGATTAGTTTCTTGAGTCCTGCAAAAGCCACATCACATTTATCAAACCATTGGAATTCTACATTTCCTATCAAAGCATGTAAGGGTGCAACAGTTTTTGAAAAATTTGGCATAAATCTGTGATAGTATCCTGAAGCACCAAGAAAACTATGTACCTTAGTTTGTGTGTGTGGAGTAGGTAGCTTAAGATTTACCTTAATTTTTGCTAGATCTACTCTAATTCCATCTGCAAAAATGTAATGCTCTAATACCACACCTTCTGTCATCATCATGTGACATTTTTCGTGGCTTAAGCATAACCTGGTAGTGATGCACCATTCTAATACCTTCTCCAGATTAGTCAAGGCTTGATCGAAATCATCGCCAAACGGGGTAAGATCGTCCATGTAGACTTCGAGCCCTTCACTAATCAGATCACTGAATATGCTTAGAGTGGCCCTTTGGAATGTAGCTGGAGCGTTACAGAGTGCGAAGGGCAATACTTTGTAGGCAAAGGTACCCCAGGGACATGTGAATGTCATTTTATCTTGATCTTCTGGGGTAATTTGGATCTGATTGTAGTCGCTGAAGCCATCTAGGAAAGAGAAGAATTTCTTCCCTGCCAAGGTATCCATAACCTGATCGATGAAATGTAATGGAAAATGATCTTTTTGAGTAGCTTTGTTTAGTTCCCTATAATCAACGCAGATTCGCTACTTCCCGTTTTCCTTTCGGACGATGACTAATGGGGAAACCCATTGACTATTTGAGATAGGGTATATAAAATATGTGTACAACAGCTATTGTAGCTCTTCTTTAACAATATCTCTGAGGTGGGGGTTCAGTCTTCTTTGCGGTTGTCGGATAGGTTGGGAGTCTTCCTCAATATAAATGTGGTGTGTGTAGAGTTGTGGATCAATACCTTTCATATCAGAGTACTCCCAGGCAAAAGCTTGCTGGTAGTTTGGATTAGCTTTTGTTGTTGTTACTCTTCTAGGTTGGCATTAATGTTCAGAGACTTCCCTGGTGCGATCTCAACATATTTGTTGTTGTGAACAGCGGTAGTCAGAATTTGTTGTTCCATTAGATCTTCCAGCGAGTCTCCCTGTGCATCATAGTCTAGAACAGCTTGGAGCATCTCGCATGTCGAGTTACTTACAGCGGTTGGGTTGTTAATAAACCCATTGATTACATCATCTTCTAGCTGATTTTTGTGCTTGAGGGATTCTTCCATCCTTAGTGGGGCACATAGATCCTTCTCAAGATATCGTGGTGGTGGCAATTGCGGGTATACAACTGTTGGACTAGGTTTGGCTGGGGGATATAAGATGAGATTCCTTGTAACCGCTCCTCTAGCAATTGTCATTGTACCCAATCGACAGCCTATGTACGCATCGGTTGTCATGAGCCATGGTCTACCCAATATCAATGGATGCACTTCAAGTCCACTTTTTGGGTTGATGATGAGAAAATATGTGGGATATTCCCAAGAATCAACTGAAATGGCTATATCATGTAGTGTGCCGAGTGGTTTGACCACTGATCGATCGGCCAATTGCAACATAATCGGGGTTGGATCAAAAGAGTGAAAACCCAGGGCATTGCAGGCTTCAATAGTTAGAATATTGATGGTCGCCCCCAAATCAACTAGGGTATTTGGAAAGGAACAACCCTAAATATGCACTGTTACTATGGGTTTCCCCGGATCTGCATATTTAACTGGTGTTTCTCTACCCAAAATTAGATCAGATAAGGCTCCCACTACATGAACTGTTGATGATGAATTTTTTATTTTTCGGGCGGGCTTCCTCCCACATAGCTCCTTGATTGTCTTTGCGTAGATCGGTATGTCTTGCAAGTCTTGCAGGAGTGGAATTTTGATGTATAAATTCCTGAGTTCCCCTACAATGTCGAAGTCAGGATAGACGATGGATTTCACTATCATTAGTCTTTAGGGGAATGGAAGGGAGGGAATTGCTTCCTTATTAGAGTCTTGTGATTCGACTATGTTCCTCCCATGCCTGATTTCTTCTCTTATTACCACAGCCAGAGGTGTTATTGCTGGTTGTTTTTCATTCCCTTGTTCTTGGGGAACATCATTTTGATCGGTAGAGATGATACACCCCGATCTTAACCGAAGTTCATTGCACCCTACTGAATTGATTTCCCCTTCTCCACTTTCCATAATCTGGACGAGCTGAGTTGGTCTATTATTGGGATTCAAGTGGGGTTGGGCAGGTAATTGAGAGCACAATTGTTATTGGGGCAATGGGAGTGGAGTTTGTAACGGAGGGTGGGTTTGAGAGGTCATCCCCATAGGTTGGTTATTCATTCACATGGGGCGCTGCCAGTTTTGGTTCCAATTTGGGTTTTGGGCAGTCGAGTTAGGCCATTGTGGAGGGTAGGTATTATTCGAATTTTCCAAGGATGAGGTGGTGTATTGTGAATTTAGCCAATTGGAACTTGTGGTTGGTTGATTTTTCCAGTTGGGGTTTGTGGTAGGCTGGTTTTGCCAAGTGGGGATTGCAGGTGGGTATTGCTGGGGCTGCCAGTTCTGATTAGTAAATGGTTGGCCCCCATGTGCTGCCAACATTCTACTATTGATTATACTATCTAGGATTCTGCTGTTTATTGTATTGTCCAGGAAAGAAAGAGGAAGGGTCCTAAAATGTATTTTGAGGTCAGGACTGCCACTGACAGCGCTGAGCCATCAGATATAATGGTTATGTTTCCTCTTCTGCCTCTTTGAATACATCTTTCAATCCAGGGAGTGATGGGCATTCTTCTGTGTTATGATCCTTGGTGCAAATAGCACAGACCCAAACTATATCCAAGGGGCATTCCATTGGACCATGTTTCTTTCTGCACCTGTGGAAAAATATAGCCAAGGTTTGTTCTGCCTCTACCTTTTTCTGTTTGTCCTACAATACATCCAATTGTGTAGTCAGAGTGCTCAAAATATCTGTTTTAAAGTTTTCTAGGAGATTGTCGACTTCATATCGCCTAACACCCCCACTGGAGATATTGTTATTTCTTCTGAGGGACGTTCGCATTCCTGACCTGGTCCATGTACTTCCCCGTGAGCACCTGATACGCAATACAACAATATCTTCATAAGTTTCCTGATAAATGTCACCTTTCCCCATTAGATTTAATGTTTCTACCCATTCATCTTTCTTACCCTTGATCAAAGTTTCTTTGAGTACTAGACCTGGTAGTGTACCATAGGGTGATCTTTGCAAATTATACTGAAATCTTTCGACATATTCTTCTAGTGATTCATTTTCTTTCGTAGTCATTTGAAAGATTTCATCTTTTAGGTCTCTGGTTCTGCAATAATCTTGATATTTTAACAAGAAGGTTTGTTTCATCGGGTCCCATGAATTGATGGTTCCACCTCCCAATCCCATGAACCATCGTAGGGCTGCTTCCTTCAAGGTAGAGGGGAATAGTTTTAATTTTTGGGGTTCAAAGGTGTAGTCATATCCTCTACATAGGACATCAAATTCAAATAGGAATGCATTCGGGTCTTCTGAAATCAATCCATGGAAGGTTGGCAAGTTTTGTAAGGGGATTTCTTTCATGGGGGCATATGTAACTGGATCAACTATTGGATACTCTAGCGTGGAGGTTTGGGGTTGTTTTTGATTTACGTGTGCCATTTGTTCGAAAATGTGCCAAAAATTTTCAGGACGTTCTTAATCCAGGTATTTTATTTGAAATTGTCGAGTATTTGGTCTTCCTAGGGTTTTGACTGCACTCCCTTTATCTGGGATTTTGGATATGCCTTCTTCTTTCGCAGAAGACTTAGGATTAGGTGGCGGTGGTGGGTATGCCTTGGCAACCCTGCCAGTTTCTCATATTCCCTCCTCCATATTATTAGAGCTTCCATCTTCTAAGGGGTTGAGTGGTTGGAGATCTATGTTTTGAAAACTTTGCTCAGTCCCTTCAGATTTGCTATGAATCTCAGCATGGGTCGTAGTTGGTGAAACTACTGCCTGAGGGATTTGGGTGGGTCCTTTCCTAGGTCCAACCGAAGCTTGAGATTCACCTTTTTTGATGAATTCATCTATGAAAGTGCTTCTTCCAGGGATCACTGAACCCTGGGTTTTGGTAGTTTTTGGTGGGGGTTTTGGTTTTTCAAGATCCTTTTTTCTAGTCATACACACTTCACAAAATAACAAAATAAACACCTATGAGACGTGTCAACTGGAGGTAAGCGTTGGCATAAGAATTTTACTTATTGCATGTGTAGGTTCTTACATTCCGTCTTCAATACCTGGTCCTCCAGAGACACAACCTATGCTACCTTTGACATTCTTCCTTGGCAACGGCGCCAAAATGTTGGGCTCTAAAGATGTCCTAAAAACAACCTTAGTTTAACATTAATTTATCAACCCACGGATTCGTCTTTTATCTCAAGAATATCGGCAAAGTTTATGCAGGTAGCCTAAAATCATGTAGCTAAACCAGATCTGAGTTCATCAACAATCAAGTTCCTCAAACATTCACCAAAGATTTTAAGAACTAAATGAAATTGAAATCTGATTACTAAGATGTTGTAAAATGAAAGGATCTAATTAATCTAGTTGAATTCACTTAACTATAAAGAAGTAATTGAATCTAAGAAAGGACTTGCAGATTTAATTTATCAATCATGAATTCTAATTACTTGAAAGGACATAGCGAATTATTCTACTTGTGAAAATAAATAACAACTATATTCTAATCGAAAGGGACGGCTAATGTAACTTTAACGGAAAGGAACAACTATCATAACCTTAACTGAAAGGAACAACTAATGTAACTTTAACTGAAAGGAACAGCAATTGTAAATCTAAATCAAAGGAACAACGCAGATGAAAATGTGAGGAACTGTCAAGCAACAATCTTCAGAAATGTTAATCATAACAACAATCATGAATACTTAAGGAAATTCCTGTCTTCTGCAAATAATCATCAATTCATTGATACGCTCATGCAATTAAAAGAAATCTGAATCACGAAATAGAAATCAAAACTCTGAACTAATATAATTACAGAACGAGACAGTAACTTCTTCAGATTGGGCCCTCGGTCTACAGAAGTACTGCTACGAGGAACTCAGAATGCAGGGATGGTAAAAACACTCAAAACTTTCATTGATTCCATAACTGGTTAAAACATTTACAACAACTGCTTGCGTAGGGCAATTCTGAATCTGAATACTTAAAATGCGGTTTTTTTCTTATGTTTTCTTGGATCTATTATCCTCTTATATATTACAATAGTTGGGTAAATCAAGCTATCCTGTGGATCGAAATATCCTCAGGATTGCTTTACTATTATAAAATTACAATATAGCAAATGTATTATCTTCAAACTTCTTTGCGCCTAAAAAGTCTTCAATCTCCAATAGCTTGCGCATAGCCAAAATCTCTTTAGTTATTTTTGGCAGTTATTTGTCCAATTCTGTAACAAAATCAAACCATTCCAATCGTAATTTAGAATCTATTTAATAAAACTTAAATAACAACTCTAAAGGACATATTAATCATGTTCTTTCCTATTTATTCCTAATTAATTGAAAACTCAATCAGAATGATATCATAAACTATGGACAAAAGGAAGCTATTTATACCTTTTTCGTAACCGAACATACCCTCCAGTTTACCTTCTTGCATGTCCTCATGCAAGCTAGAGTCTATCATGTAAACCAGTTATGTTGTAGGGAGGAAAAGTGGGTTCACTAGGTCTCCTGAAACCATGGCTTCTTTTGATTTCATCAAAAACAGCTTCCTGTCTCTTTTTATTAATTTGAAAATCCTTCTGGTAAACTTCTGGAGGAAACCAGAGGAGAGGGGGGTTATACCTGCATCCCATCCAAGTAGGTCCTTCCTCCTGGAGTAATTTAGCATATCATTCTACTCTGAAGGTTGATGCAAAGAAAGTTTTATATCCAAAGTGTTCTCTACTTTTAACCTCATCAGAGGATACATCTGATCTTAGCTTGGAGGCAGCAAGAGCTTCTTCCTTGAATTCTCTAAAATATGTGATACCTAAGCGGATGACATGTAAATGGATAGGAGCCAATGAGTCCACAACTCCTGCCCTTTTCATAAAGGTCTTGTGTCACATGATGGTTGGAAGGGATTTTGGAGGCTCTCCTCTAATCCAAAGATCTAAGCCATTTTCCCTATTTATGAACATTTTGTGAGCCTTTCCCCATCTGACTTGGTTCCTAGTGAAGGACTTGAATGCTTGGAATTGTATGTCCCCTATGAAGAGGCCAAGGTTGTCTACTCTAACTTCATCCAAAATAATATTATGGAAATATAATTCACACAGAAGGTATTGTACCTTCTCTTCCTGATCTCTGAAACCTGAAATAAATTATGGAACAGTGGAAAATGAAATGTGTTTACCTGCTCTACTGGCCTTCACTGTCAACAATAGATACCTCTCCAGCAAGAATAAAACATAATTAGTGGCAGGGGCTCTCCAATTGATGGCATCAGAATAGACATCACAGATGTGATTTATTTGCTCCAAAGCTTCTTCCAATTGGGTTTGCACCTTTTTCGTATTCTCTTGGGCTCTGGTAAGAGCAATAAAAGTTTCACCCTCTGTTGTTGTCATATCTTTCAATTCATTGACAACCGTTTGATATTTAGTCCTAGTTACCATTTCCTGTTGGTGTTGGACCAATGCTTGTTGTGCTTGTGTAAGTTCTTCTCTTAGTCTATCGATGATGACACTCTGTGCCTGAGATTGAGATGTTTGGTGTTCTTCCATAACACTCGTCTCCTCTCTGGATTGAATCAATGCTTGCTGGGCTTGTTCCAATTCTTCTTTTAGGTCATGGGATTGAATCAAAACTATGTACCTCAATTTGTGTGTGTGGAGTAGGTATATTAAGATTTACCTCAATTTTTGCTAGATCTACTCTAATTCCATCTGCAAAAATGTAATGCTCTAATACCACACCTTCTGTCATCATCATGTGACATTTTTCGTGGCTTAAGCATAACCTGGTAGTGATGCACCATTCTAATACCTTCTCCAGATTAGTCAAGGCTTGATCGAAATCATCGCCAAACGGGGTAAGATCGTCCATGTAGACTTCGAGCCCTTCACTAATCAGATCACTGAATATGCTTAGAGTGGCCCTTTGGAATGTAGCTGGAGCGTTACAGAGTGCGAAGGGCAATACTTTGTAGGCAAAGGTACCCCAGGGACATGTGAATGTCATTTTATCTTGATCTTCTGGGGTAATTTGGATCTGATTGTAGTCGCTGAAGCCATCTAGGAAAGAGAAGAATTTCTTCCCTGCCAAGGTATCCATAACCTGATCGATGAAATGTAATGGAAAATGATCTTTTTGAGTAGCTTTGTTTAGTTCCCTATAATCAACGCAGATTCGCTACTTCCCGTTTTCCTTTCGGACGATGACTAATGGGGAAACCCATTGACTATTTGAGATAGGGTATATAAAATATGTGTACAACAGCTATTGTAGCTCTTCTTTAACAATATCTCTGAGGTGGGGGTTCAGTCTTCTTTGCGGTTGTCGGATAGGTTGGGAGTCTTCCTCAATATAAATGTGGTGTGTGTAGAGTTGTGGATCAATACCTTTCATATCAGAGTACTCCCAGGCAAAAGCTTGCTGGTAGTTTGGATTAGCTTTTGTTGTTGTTACTCTTCTAGGTTGGCATTAATGTTCAGAGACTTCCCTGGTGCGATCTCAACATATTTGTTGTTGTGAACAGCGGTAGTCAGAATTTGTTGTTCCATTAGATCTTCCAGCGAGTCTCCCTGTGCTTCACAGTCTAGAACAACTTGGAGCATCTGGCATGTCGAGTTACTTACAGCGGTTGGGTTGTTAATAAACCCATTGATTACATCATCTTCTAGCTGATTTTTGTAATTGAGGGATTCTTCCATCGTTAGTGGGGCACGTAGATCCTTCTCAGTATATCATGGTGGTTGCAATTGCGGGTATACAACTGTTGGACTAGGTTTGGCTGGGGGATATAAGATGAGATTCCTTGTAACCCCTCCTCTAGCAATTGTCATTGTACCCAATCGACAGCCTATGTACGCATCGGTTGTCGTGAGCCATGGTCTACCCAATATCAATGGATGCCATTCAAGTCCACTTTTTGGGTTGATGATGAGAAAATATGCGGGATATTCCCAAGAATCAACTGAAATGGCTATATCATGTAGTGTGCCGAGTGGTTTGACCACTGAACGACCAGCCAATTGCAACATAATCGGGGTTGGATCAAAAGAGTGAAAACCCAGGGCATTGCAGGTTTCCATAGTTAGAATATTGATGGTCACCCCCAAATCAACTAGGGTATTTGGAAAGGAACAACCCTGAATCTGCACTGTTACTATGGGTTTCCCCGGATCTGCATATTTAACTGGTGTTTCTCTACCCAAAATTAGATCAGATAAGGCTCCCACTACATGAACTGTTGATGATGAATTTTTTATTTTTCGGGCGGACTTCCTCCCACATAGCTCCTTGATTGTCTTTGCGTAGATCGGTATGTCTTGCAAGGCTTGCAAGAGTGGAATTTTGATGTATAAATTCCTGATTTCCCCTACAATGTTGAAGTCAGGATAGACGATGGGTTTCACTATCATTAGTATTTCGGGGAACGGAAGGGAGGGAATTGTTTCCTTATTAGAGTCTTGTGATTCGACTATGTTCCTCCCTTGCCTGATTTCTTCTCTTATTACCACAGTGGAAGGTGTTATTGCTGGTTGTTTTTCATTCCCTTGTTCTTGGGGAACATCATTTTGATCGGTAGAGATGATACGCCCCGATCTTAACCAAAGTTCATTGCACCCTACTGAATTGATTTCCCCTTCTCCACTTTCCATAATCTGGACGAGCTGAGCTGGTCTATTATTGGGATTCGGGTGGGGTTGGGCAGGTAATTGAGGGAACAATTGTGATTGGGGCAATGGGAGTGGAATTTGTAACGAAGGTTGGGTTTGAGAGGTCATCCCCATAGGTTGGTTATTCATCCCCATGGGGCGCTGCCAGTTTTGGTTCCAATTTCGGTTTTGGGCAGTCGAGTTAGGCCATTGTGGAGGGTAGGTATTATTCGAATTTTGCAAGGATGAGGTGGTGTATTGTGAATTTGGCCAATTGGAACTTGTGGTTGCTTGATTTTTCCAGTTGGGGTTTGTGGTAGGCTGGTTTTTCCAAGTGGGGATTGCAGGTGGGTATTGCTGGGGCTGCCAGTTCTGATTAGTAAATGGCTGGCCCTGCCATGTGCTGCCAACATTCTGCTGTTGATTATACTATCTAGGATTCTATTGTTGATTTTATTGTCCAGGAAAGAAAGAGGAAGGGTCCTAAAATGTATTGTGAGGTCGAGATTGCCACTGATAGCGCTGAGCCATCAGATATAATGGTTATGTTTCCTCTTCTGCCTCTTTGAATACAACTTTCAATCCGGGGAGTGATGGGAATTCTTCTATGTTATGATCCTTGGTGAAAATAGCACAGACGCAAACTATATCCAAGGGGCATTCTCTTGGACCATGTTTCTTTCTGCACCTGTGGCAAAATATAGCCAAGGTTTGTTCTGCCTCTACCTTTTTCTGTTTGTCCTGCAATACATCCAATTGTGTAGTCAGAGTGCTCAAAATATCTGTTTTAAAGTTTTCTAGGAGATTGTCGACCTCATCTCACCTAACACCCCCACTGGAGATATTGTTATTTCTTGTGAGGAACGTCCGCATTCCTGACCTGGTCCATGTACTTCCTCGTGAGCACCTGATACGCAATACAACAATATCTTCATAAGTTTCCTGATAAATGTCACCTTTCCCCATTAGATTTAATGTTTCTACCCATTCATATTTCATACCCTTGATCAAAGTTTCTTTGAGTACTGGACCTGGTAATGTACCATAGGGTGATCTTTGCAAATTATACTGAAATCTTTTGACATATTCTTCTAGTGATTCATTTTCTTTCGCAGCCATTTGAAAGATTTCATCTTTTAGGTCTCTGGTTCTGCAATAATCTTGATATTTTAACAAGAAGGTTTGTTTCATCGGGTCCCATGAATTGATGGTTCCACCTCCCAATCCCATGAACCATCGTAGCGCTGCTTCCTTCAAGGTAGAGGGGAATAGTTTTAATTTTTGGGGTTCAGAGGTGTAGTCATATCCTCTACATAGGACATCAAATTCAAATAGGAATGCATCCGGGTCTTCTGAAATCAATCCATGGAGGGTTGGTAGGTTTTGTAAGGGGATTGCTTTCATGGGGGCATATGTAACTGGATCAACTATTGGATACTCTAGCGTGGAGGTTTGGGGTTGTTTTTTATTTGCGTGTGCCATTTGTTCGAAAATGTGCCAAAAATTTTCAGGACGTTCTTAATCCAGGTATTCTGTTTGAAATTGTCGATTATTTGGTCTTCCTAGGGTTTTGACTGCACTCCCTTTATCTGGGATTTTGGATATTCCTTCTTCTTTCGCAGAAGACTCAGGATTAGGTGGCGGTGGTGGGTATGCCTTGGCAACCCTGCTAGTTTCTCCTATTCCCTCCTCCATATTATTAGAGCTTCCCTCTTCTAAGGGGTTGAGCGGTGGGAGATCTATGTTTTGAAAACTCTGCTCAGTCCCTTCAGATTTGCTATGAATCTCAGCATGGGTTGTAGTTGGTGAAACTACTGCCTGAGGGATTTGGGTGGGTCCTTTCCTAGGTCCAACCGAAGCTTGAGATTCACCTTTTTTGATGATTTCATCTATGAAAGTGCTTCTTCCAGGGATAATCGAACCCTAGGTTTTGGTAGTTTTTGGTGGGGGTTTTGGTTTTTCAAGATCCTTTTTTCTAGTCATACACACTTCACAAAATAACAAAAGAAACACCTATGAGACGTGTCAACTGGAGGTAAGCGTTGGCATAAGAATTTTACTTATTGCATGTGTAGGTTCTTACATTCCGTCTTCAATACCTGGTCCTCCAGAGACACAACCTATGCTACCTTTGACATTATTCCCTAGCAACGGCGCCAAAATGTTGGGCTCTAAAGATGTCCTAAAAACAACCTTAGTTTAACATTAATTTATCAACCCACAGATTCGTCTTTTATCTCAAGAATATCGGCAAAGTTTATGCAGGTAGCCTAAAATCGTGTAGCTAAACCAGATCTGAGTTCATCAACAATCAAGTTCGTCAAACATTCACCAAATATTTTAAGAACTAAATGAAATTGAAATTTGATTACTAAGATGTTGTAAAATGAAAGGATCTAATTAATCTAGTTGAATTCACTTAACTATAAAGAAGTAATTGAATCTAAGAAAGGACTTGCAGATTTAATCTATCAATCATGAATTCTAATTACTTGAAAGGACATAGCGAATTATTCGACCTATGAAAATAAAATACAACTATATTCTAATTGAAAGGGACAACTAATGTAACTTTAATGGAAAGGAACAACTATCATAACCTTAACTGAAAGGAACAACTAATGTAACTTTAACTGAAAGGAACAGCAATTGTAAATCTAAATCAAAGGAACAACGCAGATGAAAATGTGAGGAACTGTCAAGCAACAATCTTCAGAAATGGAAATCATAACAACAATCATGAATACTTAAGGAAATGCATGTCTTCTGCAAATAATCATCAATTCATTGATACCCTCATGCAATTAAAAGAAATATGAATCACGAAATAGAAATCAAAACTCTGAACTGATATAATTACAGAACGAGACAGTAACTTCTTCAGACTGGGCCCTCGGTCTTCAGAAGTACTGCTACGAGGAACTCAGAATGCAGGGATGGTAAAAACACTCAAAACTTTCATTGATTCCATAACTGGTTAAAACATTTACAACAACTGCTTGCGTAGGGAAATTCTGAATCTGAATACTTAAAATACAGTTTTTTTCTTATGTTTTTTTGGATCTATTATCCTCTTATATATTACAATAGTTGGGTAAATCAAGCTATCCTGAGGATCAAAATATCCTCAGGATTGCTTTACTATTAAAAAATTACAATATAGCAAATGTTTTATCTTGAAACTGCTTTGCGCCTAAAAAGTCTTCAATCTCCAATAGCTTGCGCATAGCCAAAATCTCTTTAGTTATTTTTGGCAGTTATTTGTCCAATTCTGTAACAAAATCAAACCATTCCAATCGTAATTTAGAATCTATTTAATAAAACTTAAATAACAACTCTAAAGGACATATTAATCATGTTCTTTCCTATTTATTCCTAATTAATTGAAAACTCAATCAGAATGATATCATAAACTGTGGACAAAAGGAAGATATTTATACCTTTTTCGTAACCCAACATACCCTCCAGTTTACCTTCTTGCATGTCCTCATGCAAGCTAGAGTCTGTAATGTAAACCAGTTATGATGTAGGGAGGAAAAGTGGGTTCACTAGGTCTCCTGAAACCATGGCTTCTTTTGATTTCATCAAAAACGGCTTCCTGTCTCTTTTTATTAATTTGAAAATCCTTCTGGTAAACTTCTGGAGGAAACCAGAGGAGAGGGGAGTTATACCTGCATCCCATCCAAGCAGGTCCTTCCTCCTGGAGTAATTTAGCATATCATTCTACTCTGAGGGTTGCTGCAAAGAAAGTTCTATATCCAAAGTGTTCTCTACTTTTAACCTCATCAGAGGATACATCCCATCTTAGCTTGGAGGCAGCAAGAGCTTCTTCCTTGAATTCTCTAAATTATGTGATACCTGAGCGGATGACATGTAAATGGATAGGAGCCAATGAGTCCACAACTCCTGCCCTTTTCATGAAGGTCTTGTGTCGCATGATGGCTGGAAGGGATTTTGGAGGCTCTCCTCTAATCCAAAGATCTAAGCCATTTTCCCTATTTATGAACATTTTTTGAGCCTTTCCCCATCTGACCTAGTTCCTAATGAAGGACATGAATGCATGGAATTGTATGTCCCCTATGAAGATGCCAGGGTTGTCTCCTCTAACTTCATCAAAAATAAGATTATGGAAATATAATTCACACAAAAGGTATTGTACCTTCTCTTCCTGATCTCTGAAACATGAAATAAATTATGGAACAATGGAAAATGAAATGGGTTTACCTTCTCTGATGGCCTTCACTGTCAACAATAGATACTGCTCCAGCAAGAATAAAACATAATTAGTGGCAGGGGCTCTGCAATTGATGGCATCAGAATAGACATCACAGATGTGTTTGATTTGCTCCAAAGCTTCTTCCAATTGGGTTTGCACCTTTTTGGTCTTCTCTTGGGCTTTGGTAAGCGCAGTATAATTTTCGCCCTCTGTTGTTGTCATATCTTCCAATTCATTGACAACCCTTTGATATTCAGTCCTAGTTACCATTTCCTGTTGGTGTTGGACCAATGCTTGCTATGCTTGTGTAAGTTCTTCTCTTAGTCTATCGATGATGACACTCTGTGCCTGAGATTGAGATGTTTGTTGTTCTTCCATAACACTCGTCTCCTCTCTGGATTGAATCAATGCTTGGTGGGCTTGTTCCAAGTCTTCTTTTAGCTCATGAATGATGGCACCCTGTGCCTAAGACTGGGATGTTTGATATTCATTCATTTCTTCTCTAGAGAGAATTAATGCTTGTTGGGTCTGTGCAAGCTCTGCCTCCAGTCTATTCATGATAATACTATGTTCCTGAAAGTGCCCTATTATCGTCAATAATACGCCTCTATTTTGAGTCAGGGTTTGTTGGGACTACAGTAGTTCTTCCTCCAGTCTCCTAATAGTAGCATTTTTCTCAAAAAGTTGAGTTGTTTCCTCTAAAACCAAAGTGTTTGTCTGTATCTCAGTATCGGCCATCTCTTGTGTTTCTTCAAGAATTACATCTTCATCCTGAACTGTTGCTTCTTCTACCATTACTTCCTCAGGATCTGTCTGTATTCCTACAGAAGTTGTACTAGCTGCTTTCTTAGGAAGAGGGTTTCTTCCTTTCATCCTACCACTTTTGTTTTTCTTTCTCCTATGGATCTTGTCTGCTAGTTCCAACTTTTTTCTCAATTCTTTGATAATCTTATTGAGCTTTTCCACTTTTTGCTTTAATCTTACAGCCCTCTTAGCCTTTTTCTTCAACACTTTTTTTTCTTTCTTTAATTTCCTAATTTATTTCTGGCTTTTGGTTGATTTCTGTCTATGGGGGATCTCGAGGTCTTCTTCATTTAGTTCAGCAAATGGTTGTCCCTTTGTTTCTTCCAAGTGCTCTGTCTGTTCAAGGGGGTTTCTTTCTTCAAAAATAAATTCCTCCTATGTTGTGTCATCTGGAAAGAACATTTCAGTCTCAAGAAAGTCTTCAGCAAGTTTTGAAGAGGAGCCTAGTTCTGGTTCTTTTTCCAGATTATGTTCATCTCTGTCAGTTGAGGTACCTAAGTTCCCCAGAACCTGAGCCATTTCTATGTCATAACTCTTAAAAATTTGTTTTTCCATGTGCTTTGAAGTGGGTTGGGTGTCTCCCTGATTATCTTTTTGTGTTGTCTGCCCTTTCTTGGTCAATGTCTTCAATATTTTCCTATAAAGGTTGTTTCATGACATTATGAGGTTCTTCAAGGTGCTCTGTTGCATCCTATACTGCTTTAGTTATTTCCTGGATTTGTTTGCTTCTCTTCCTTGTCCTAGAGGGGGATCTAAGAGAAACCATTGTTCTCTTCTTTCTTTTTGTTACTGCCTATGCCTGTGAGGTCTGGGCCTCAGTAATTTGAGCAAGGTCTACTTCAACTTCAGTTTGCGGCACTGGAGTTTCTCTTTGGGTGGTAGTTTCCTACTCTAGTTGTGGAGGTCTACTCGCGTCAATGATTTGAGCAGGTTCTCCTTCAATTTCAGTCTGAGGTGGTGAAATATTGCCCTCAATGGTTTGGGCAGGTTCTGGTTCAACTTCAGTCTGAAGTGGTGAAATTTCCTTTTGGGTGGTGGTCGCCTACTCCAATTGTGGAGGTCTATTGCTCACAATCAAAGTTTCCCAAGTCAACTGAGTTTGACTCAGTGCTTTATCCACTATCAATTTAACTAGATTGTGATGGCTAATAAAAGTAACAGGATATTTGGACTTTTGTGTCCTTAAAGCGACTTCATGTAATACAGTATCTAAGAAGAAACGAAGGTTAAGTACTAACCGTTGCTTCAAGGCTACCAGCAATTTAAGATGGTGTGGCTGAATTACATCATACCGTCCATCGCAAGTGATGTAGTGTTGAACTATCCCTGCCAGTTCCTTCCATGGTTCACTAAGGGTGTTAGGATTTAGTTCCTTGCCTTTTTTGTCCAATTCTTCCCACGGTTCTGTGAAATATTCCACAGCTTCCCTCAACTTCATGTGTTTCCATGTCCATTGAATACCTGTGTTAGAGAGGCCTGTGACCTCTGCTATGATTTTCGAGGTAACTGGTATTTGTATACCCTGCACCGTGGGCATTTATCCTTGCAAGTTTTGAAAGAATTCCACTGTGACATCTGTGTTATCTCCTTGCAAGAGGTTGAAGTATTCGGTCCACCCTAGGCGGTGTAGGATTTCTCTTGCATGTTCTGTAACCCGGAGTAATGTAGGCTCTCTTCACACACTTCTACCACCCATATTTCTGTGAGAAAGAAATAACGACTATCGTCCCTGTTTACAAATTCGGTTAGACCAGTTGTGGAGAAACATATGCCATAAATGGAAAATAGCAATAACAGCGAATGTATAAAGACGTGGGTTTTGAATTTATTACAATCATTACAGCTAGTCGAAAAGTGTGTCGAGCATCCCCCTCATTAATGTAGAGGTCATCCTCGACCATCAATGTAGGCGGAAGCAATGAGTGTGTTTATTTTGGGTGAGAGGTAATGATTGATTCGCCATCGATAGGGCTAATCAAATATAATTATCAAAAAGACACATGCCACCAAAAATCATTTAAACGATAGTCATTTGATGTGTGGAATTTATAAAGTTAGTACACCTATGTGCAAAAATGATTTACGGAGAG
>ML779471.1:59000-74658 GCA_009831015.1 Picea engelmannii
AGATAATAAGCCTCTTTGAGGGGGCAACCTCCTTTTACCCCACTTAAATGTTCAAGTACAAGATGATTCAAAATGAAAATGTCTCCTTGGTATATATAGGAGACTAGGAGGTATAATTACAAATAATGGCCTAAATCCGACATTAGTAAAATAACATTACTAATCTAAATTACAACTAATGGCCTAAAGCCAACATAAATAAAATAGCATTACTAATCTAATATGCCCCAATTAAGGGGCAATGAGCCAATATTAGGGCTTAACAGAATATCGAAAAAGTTTATGCAGGTAGCCTAAAATCATGTAGCTAAACCAGATCTGAGTTCATCAACAATCAAGTTCCTCAAACATTCACCAAACATTTTAAGAACTAAATGAAATTGAAATCTGATTACTAAGATGTTGTAAAATGAAAGGAACTAATTAATCTAATTGAATTCACTTAACTATAAAGCAGTAATTGAATCTAAGAAAGGACTTGCAGATTTAATATATCAATCATGAATTCTATATACTGGAAAGGACATAGCGAATTATTCTACCTGTGAAAAGAAATAACAACTATATTCTAATCGAAAGGGACAACTAATGTAACTTTAACGGAAAGGAACAACTATCGTAACCTTAACTGAAAAGAACAGCTAATGTAACTTTAACTGAAAGGAATAACAATTGTAAATCTAAAGCAAAGGAATAGTGCAGATGAAAATGTGAGGAACTGTCAAGCAACAATCTTCAGAAATGGAAATCATAACAACAATCATGAATACTTAAGGAAATGCATGTCTTCTGCAAATAATCATCAATTCATTGATACACTCATGCAATTAAAAGAAATCTAAATCACGAAATAGAAATCAAAACTCTGAACTGATATAATTACAGAACGAGACAGTAGCTTCTTCAGACTGGGCCCTTGGTCATCAGAAGTACTGCTACGAGGAACTTAGAATGCAGGGATGGTAAAAACACTCAAAACTTTCATTGATTCCATAACTGGTTAAAACATTTACAACAACTGCCTGCACAGGGCAATTCTGAATCTGAATACTTAAAATGCGGTTTTTTTCTTATGTTTTTCTGGATCTATTATCCTCTTATATATTATAATAGTTGGGTAAATCAAGCTATCCTGGGGATCGAAAGATCCTCAGGATTGCTTTACTATTATAAAATTACAATATAGCAAATGTATTATCTTCAAACTGCTTTGTGCCAAAAAAGTCTTCAATCTCCAATAGCTTGCGCATAGCCAAAATCTCTTTAGTTATCTTTGGCAGTTATTTGTCCAATTCTGTAAAAAAATCAAACCATTACAATCATAATTTAGAATCTATTTAATAAAACTTAAATAACAACTCTAAAAGACATATTAATCATGTTCTTTCCTATTTATTCCTAATTAATTGAAAAGTCAATCTGAATGATATCATAAACTGTGGACAAAAGGAAGATATTTATACCTTTTTTGTAACCCAACACGTGGGAGAGTAATTCCTAATTAATTTTTAAAAATCAAATTTAGTGTGCAATTTGTTGATTATTTGGGTTGGTTGTCATTGATATCAACCCTTGAAGAAAGTCTGGAAGCAAATTTCGGTAGCACAAAGGTTTGGGTAATGGACCCAATTTTGTTTGATGGATAATTGTATGAGTTTCGATATATTTGCAAGCAACAGTATTCCATATGGATAGTACATTTCATGCAATTTTCGGTGGTATGTGGAACGTCACATAACTCCTCACGATTAGAGAGTTATGGCCATGTGAAGTTGGAGAAAGGTTTGGGTAATAGACCCCAGTTTGTTTGATGGATAATTGTATGAGTTTTGATATATTTGCAGGTAAAAATATTCTAGATGGATAATACATGTCATTTCATTTCCGGTGGTATGTGGAACGTCACATAACTCCTCACAGTTAGAGATTTATAGCCATGTGAAGTTGGAGAACCCTCATGACTCATCTAAAAGCCCCAAAAGGTCAAAGTAGTCAAAGTGGTTGCAAAGAAGAAATTATTTAAATAATAAATTGAAGTGATGAGTGGACTATAAGTCAAAGTGGATACAAAATAAATTATTTAAATAGTAAAGTTAATAGAGAAATTACTAAGTGGACAAATGGTTAGAAATGGGTTAGCCCTAAAATAAGGAAAGTGGGTTAAGATGGTTAGAAGGTAATTTAAATAATAAAGTGAAGTGATGAGTGTACTATAAGTCAAAGTGGATACAAAATAAATTATTTAAATAATAAATTTAATGGAAAAATTACTAAGTGGACAAGTGGTTAGAAGTGGGTTAGCCCTAAAATAAAGAAAGTGGGTTAAGATGGTTAGAAGGTAACCCCTTGAGGAAGCTACATGAAAGTATAAATAAGAGGCAGGGGTCTCTCATTTTTAATCACACTTGAGCATATTGAATATCTACAAGTGATTGAGGTAACCAAAGGATATCTAATCTGAATTTCAAAGGGAAGGTGAAGTAAAGAAGGCCGGAATTCAAGGGAGGATAAATTCTTTTGATGATGTTTTCTAAGGTATGTTGTTTACAGGTCATCTTACCATTTTTGTAATAACTTTTTTTCTAGAATGATTCAGAACGTGAAATTGGGAGGAAGTTGAGGAAACATATCCAATTAGCTGTGATACAAATTTCAACTTGTGGGTCGTTGTATTTTTGGAGTTATACTCCGTGGAAAATAGGGTTTGTGGCTAGTCCTAAAACTAGTCTAAATTAGGTGTTTCAGGTAAAAACGACATAACTTCTTCATAATAGATCCAAATTCAGTAAGACCAAAAGTATCGGTTAGAGTACATTCCTTAGTATGTTGTGTACCATTTTCAGATCTATAAAAAAATATTCTGTGTGAGGCATTCTCTACAAGTTCAATCTCTAGAGTAAGCCAGAATTCAACAAGGTATGTCATTTTTGCTATAACTCCTTTTCTGAGAGGTTCCAAGTAGTGAAATCTGGAGGAATTGCATAAAAGACACTGAAGAACATTGTGTACAATTTTCAGATCCTCATTCATTACATGTACATAGTTATGATTATTGCAAGTTAGGGTTGTTGACTAATCCAAAATTAGTCATGTGAGACTAAAGTAAAGTTTGATAAAATGTTAGTCTCTTGTTGTTAAAGTTAAGGAAGGTTCTCAGGTATGTGATCATATACATCGGGTCTATTACAGAGTTACAAATTAGATTTGGATGATGAAATTGATGAGGGATTTTGGTTGAGGTGTGTTACAGATAGAGGTTGTATAACAGTGAGGTTGTGGCACATGGTTTGATGTAATGGTTTATGGAATTTTGTTATGGATAGTGTGATGTATTGCTAGAGAACTTTTGATGGTTATATTGGTATATGTATTTTGTATATGGTTGAGGTACTTGTTGAGTACATGGTTGAGAAAAGTATTTGATGAGTTGGCACATACATGAGCTGTATAGTTGATGATGTTGGTACATCTTGATGAGTCATAGTTTATGTGTATTTGATGCATGATTGGTACATATTTGGTGCATGGTTGATGCACGTGTTGATGGTACAGGTTGAGTTTCAGGTTGGTGCATGGTTGATGCACTTGTTTATGGTACAGGCTGATTACAAGTTGAGGTACAGGTCAGTGCATGGTTGATGCACTTGTTTATGGTACATGCTTATTACAGGTTGTTTGGTATAGGTTGGTGCATGTTTGGTGCACTTGTTTATTGTACATGTTGATTACATATTGATTGGTACAAGTTTACAGCAATATATCTCATAGTGATAATGTGACATTGGTTCCACCATTATACTTTTATTTCAAGGCGGTTGGATGGGGCAAGGATATGTGGTTGTAGCTGAATAACATAGGGGGTTGTAGCCTCCTTCTGGTTGTAGCCAGAGGAATGGAGAGTTGGATCTTCCCTCGGGTTGTAGCCTGAGAAACTAGGGGGTTGGAGCCTCCTTCCAGATGCAGCTGGAAAACAAAGGAAGTTGGTGCTTCCAATGAATGTAATTCTTAAAGACATATAATAAAAAGCATTATGTGGTTTTCTCCCGCTTTGGGTTTCCACGTAAAAACACTGGTGTACTATGTATGTGTATGATTGTTCATTTGTTCATTTTTTATTTACTCTACAACTATTGGATGATAATTCTACATTGATATAACACTTGCATTTTGTGGTTAAAAAGGATTGAATTGCTCTATTATTGATTCACCCCCCTCTCAGTAATCCAACAATTGGTAGAGTGAGGTTCCTTCATGAAACAGTTTAACCACTAGAAGGAGATCATGGATTATTCTGAGAATGGGGTGCCAATGTTTAATGGTCATAATGGTTAAAGTATGAGATGTGGAGCATAAGGATGAAAGTATTTTTATAGGAACAGGGACATTATATTTGGCTTTCAATTTTTATAGGATATGATAGTTCAAAAAGTGCAAAGACTGCAGCCAAGAAGGAATTTAAGAAGAATAACAAAATAGCAATGGATTACATCTAGGAAGGATTACCTAATCTGGTAAGAGAAAAGGTTGGTAAATGTTCATCAGCCAAAGAACTTTGGGATAAGTTACATGACATATATTCTTCACCCATCGTAGATTCAGAAAATGTCAAAGAAGATGCAGATACAGATCAAGAAGAATTATGTTCACCATGTCAAAAAGATTCATAAGATGAAGAGTACATAATCACCAGAGGTATGTTGTTTTGCTTTAATTGTGAAAAACGCGGGCATCTTGAAATAGAATGCCATGAAGGAAATGAGACAGAAAAACTAATTGAAAAGGAAGACAATTATGAAGCAGAATTGAGTAGTGATTTAGATGAACTAAGAGAAGAAAATAAGTCACTCAAGAAAGAACTGATGAAACAAAAGGAATGTGTTCACATTTTTTAAGAAGCCCAACAGGTCATCGAGAACTTAAGAACTCAGCTAGAAGAAGCCAGAAATATCGAAGAAAATCTTGAATATCAAAAGCAGTATTTGGAAGCCAACATAGCAGCACAGAAGGAAGAAGCAGAAATGAGAGAGAAGATACTAACATATCATCTTAAGGAAAGAACTAACGATCTAAACTAGCTTGAGGCAAAGTTTGGTCAAGAAGAGAAAGGACTTGAAGAAGAAATAATCACATTAAAAATGCAGCTTGAAGAAGCGAAAAGAACAAAAGAATTCATGAAGTCTCAGATAATGAAGAAAGAAGAAGAGGTTGAGAAGCTTGAAGAAAAAGTTGTCACGTTGAGAAGTAAAATCGTAAATCTCAACAAGAACATTGAAGAGATAGAAACATCCACATCAGTTATAGAGAATGAAGAGAAGCACTCTAGGTTGCTAGAAAAGAAGAATGAAGAAAATAGAAAGAGTTATGCAGAAGTACTCAAAGGAAAAAATCATGGTCAACCAGAATCTAAGAAAACTATTGAAGATACATCTTCAAGAAGACCATCTATGTTCAATCCACAAAGAAGATTCAATCATGATCATGATCAGTCAAGGCAAAAATTCAGAAGGACTACACCACAAAGAAGATCATTAACTCCCAGGTATGCAAATTTATTTTATGGTCATTGTTTTAATTGTACTAATTTTGGACATAAGGTTGCAGATTGCAAGGATTATAAAAGAAATGTTCAAGCAAGAAGTGCCTATGTGGCCCCACGTAACATTGAATGTTACAAATGTCATAACTATGGACACATATCTAGTGATTGTAGAAGCATGATTGATACTTCCATGAAAGAGAACACTAATATAAGATATAAGAAAGTATGGATAAGAAAACAAGAAGAACAGGTGAATAAAGACAATGTACCAAAGATCGCAAGATTGGAAATAAAACTAGATGAAGAAAATTCTACAGAGAAAAAGAAAGATGTCAGATACAAAAGGTTTGTAAAATAAATGAAAGAAAAGAAGGACAGGTAAATAAGGAACATGTTCAAGAAATTGTACTTTTAGATTGTAGTGAAAGATGAATCCACAGACAGAAAGAAAGAAGTCAAAGCTCAGAGAGATGATGAATCTATCAATGAAGATGATGATGAATACACATCAGAGCGGGAATTGTTCTGAGCCATCTGTCTTAGAGACTCCCAGGTAATATGAATATTAGATAGGGGGAGTCTATGCGATAGTTGTGACAGAACAACAAGCCATCCTTTGAGCAGCTTGCAGAGTTTGAGAAGACATATCCAAAGCAGTCAGTTAGCAGAAGTATAGTTTGATAGATTAATCAAGACTTCATGATAGTATAGTGATAAATGGGTCAACATTATGGACAGTTGCACAAGTAGAGTATTGGATAATATGGACAGAGATGGATCCGTAAGAACACTTAGCAGGTTTGGACAAATATATGACAGTGGATAAGAGCATGGATTCATAGATTGGTTCAGAGAGTGGTTCAGAGACAAAGGAACATTATCATAATAGATGATAATTACACAAGAAATGGCTCGAACAATGATAATGTATTCCAAATTGACAGATATTTTTTGGACACACGCAGTGCATATGTCACACACCTGCTACGACGTAATAAATTTTTCTCCTTTTCCCGAGGGACAGAATCCTCGAAATCCTACAGGGCTTAGCACAGGCTGCAGACACCACCTCTGCCTCGATAGAGTCTCTGCGCGACCTCCCGATCTTAAGGATCATTCAGTTTCTTTTATGAGCCCAAGCGGCTCATTTTGATTCCTAGTTGGAATCTCCTTCCAATCGATTCATAGGTCCTTTCGGAAGCTCCCCTATGCGAACAGCACTAGGCGCGAGCTCCACCCTCTCCGAGTGACCACAGCGCTATGACCAAGGCCTATTCCTGAAGGCTCTTGTCAAAACTCACAATCTTGCGAGTTCGCAAGTTGAAACTCCTGACTCTTCCTTCCCAAATTCACGATATCCAAAATCACGAAATGGGTATAGCTCCCTTCTGTCAGCGCCCTCTGCACATGACCAATGACTAGGCTAAGTGCTAGCTCCCATTGCAACTTCGCGACTTCAAAAGTCAAAGGGTTGAGCTCTCATGCTCCTATTCCGTGAATCCTCGAGATGCGAGAAGTCAACGGAGTGTTGACTCCTTTTCCCCTGCGACGCATGTCCGCCTGTCAATCACGCGGGCTCCACCTTGGGGTTTTGCCACGTGTCCACACTCATGCCTCGACTCTCGACACTTCGCAAATTCTGCAGTAGAGACGAGGTCCTTTCAACCTCCGAACCTCTGAATGCGTGATACGCGTGATGAGGCTCTGATCCAACGGTCCTCCCTTGACCTGGATCCAACGACTATCCTTGCTCCTCGCAATTTCGCGACTTGCGACCCCCAGTGACACAGATCCTCTGTCAATTCGAATCCTTGGTATCTAAAATACCGATGGACTCTCGATCTCTTCCACATGTCCTCCACAGAGGGATGGTCCAGATTGTCTCAGGACAGAAGTCAACGGAGTGTTGACTCCTTTCCCCCTACGGCGCGTGTCCGCCTGTCAATCACGCGAGCCCCACCTTGTGGTTCTGCCATGCGTCCACACTCATGCCTCGACTCTCGGCACTTCACGACTTCTACAGTCGAGACGAGGTCCTTTCAACCTCCGAACCTCCGAATGCGCGATACGTGCGATGAGGCTCCGATCCAACGGCTGTCGGGTTTTTCTAACTAAGATCTGACAGTTCAGATCTGTCCCGCACTGTGCACTCTCCCGTTGCTCCCTAGACGTGGAAAAACCAATGGTCCAGATACTCCCACGGACCTTGGGGATCTACGGTCCTGATTTCTTCGCTACTCATGAAGATAAAGGAAAAAGGGTTAAGTCGTTTAATGCCCTCATTTATTCCTCCAATCTAACGGTCATGAATGACCGCAGATCTTCTGACAGGATCTCATCTGTCGATCGATACTTCTGCCTATGATGCCATTTCAAGATTTGAAGAGGATCATTCTTCCTCGCACAGGGTTACTAAGACTTGCGACTACAAATCCTTTTCCAGGTTCTTGGTGAGCTTTCCAAAAAGGGTGTCTCTATGGGGAGATCTATCCAGGGTATTACCTAAGACGGATGAGGGTATAGATTTCCCAAGAACAGACTTGAAGTCTGAATTAATTCAATATTCATATATATATATATATATATATATATATACAAATCTATCTATAAACATAATCCATACGTGGTCCTTCCAATAAAATCATACAACCACCATTTCTGATCAAAACACCACACAGACAGTCTTATACTCAAACCATTCATAAACTACACAGACTATGAGCATACATGTCAGCATATAAGTTTCAAGATGCAAGATGATCATAAATGCCAGGATATACATTTCAAGATGTAAGATGTAAAACACTTATCAGAAATAACACCAGATGTGATTGCAACTGTTGGGATGGGTGCTCATTTCCCCCCAATCGTAGGCTCAGTGAATCCCAACAGATTTACCACTAGCCACCCCCGAGTTGAGACCACGATGTTGTGAGACTATGTCTATGTTTGCCAGTGGCCGAGAACAAAGGTTACTCTCCTTCTTCTCTGCTATCACTCACTCTGTATTTTTCCAGAGTTCTCCTCTTCCCCTCGCATCTTCCCTTGATCCCACACTCTTCTTGCCTTTTCTCCTTTTGGCGAGGTTGCATGTGCCACAGTTTTCCTCGCGGTGGTCAGGTCTGAGGACTCTACAGATGGGCGGTTCACCCCCATCCCTCATTACTCATGAGGATCCCTCTACCCACCAACCTGGTGAGTCATTTAATTCGGGGCCAGCGAGCCGCTCTTGGTTCTCCGGGCCAATGAAGTCCAAATACGGTATTGGTTTCGGTGGAAGTTAACGCCACCATTCCAGGTGCCTTCCACCACCTTTCTTCAGCCATCGTGGTCTCTTTTTCATCACATCCCCCTCTCAGCAGTCCTTCAATATATATATATATATATATATATATAATATTTACATTCATCGACCTTTTTCACAAGGTCCATTCACATCACACATTCACATTTCTGAGTTTGCCACAATACTTGGCCAGTATAGTTATTTTTACAGACTGGTGGAAACAGGGTGTTAAAATTCCCTCCCCCTTAAAGGAACATCATCCTCAATGTTATATCTATCAACTTGACATGCATGTACAGGTGTAAACAAAATCAGATATGCCCGTTTCATGGCATCCTCCATTTCCCATGTAGCCTCATCTAGGCCAAAAGCTTTAGACTGCACCTTGACTTGTGCAATGGTTCGGTTCTGGAGTGGGGTTTCCTTTCTGTCCAGTATGCATTGAGGTTCTGGTAGAAATTCTCCCTTTGGTTCCACCTGGATCACAAACCAATCAATTATATGGTTAGCATCATATACATATTTCTTCAATAATGAGACATGGAAAACATTATGTGCTTTGACTGTGGGAGGAAGTGCTAGCCTATAGGCTACAGGTCCCACTCTATCTAGAACCTCAAAGGGTCCACAATAACGAGGTGCCAACTTGGCACAAGCTCCCATTTTCAGAGAACTCTTCCTGGGTCTAACTCTGAGATATACATGGTCTCCCGTTTTGAACTCTCTTGGAGTTCTCTTTTGGTCGGCATAAATTTTATGTTGGTTATGAGCGACCTTCAGGTTTTGTTTTATCTGAGTCACTTGTTGTTCCATTTCTTTCAACATGTCAGATCCAAAAGAAATCCTATTTACGGGATTACTCCAACTGACAAGAGTGTTGCACGGTCTACCACAGAGGACTTCAAAGGGACTCATCTTTAAGGATGCTTGGTAACCGTTGTTGTAGACGAATTCCACCAGTGGCAGGTAGTCTTCCCACTTCTTGGGTTGGTGCATTACATGCATTCTTAGCATGTCTTCAAGTATTTGGTTCACTCTTTCTGTTTGTCCTTCGGTTTGAGGGTGATAGGCGGTGCTAAACAACAATTTGGTTTCTAAGCCAGCCATCAGTGATTTCCAAAAGTTAGAAGTAAATTTTGTGTCTCTATCAGACACGATCTCTTTCGGCATACCATGTAGTCTAAATATCTCCTGCATGAATACCTGGGCAATATCGATTGCTTTGCAAGTGGATTTGACAGAGATGAAATGGGCAGACTTGCTCAATTTATCCACCACTACCATGATGGCGTCATTCTGTTTGGTCAAGGTCGGTAATCTGCTGATGAAATCCATGGAGATGGTTTCCCATTTCCATTATGGGAATGGTAGAGGTTGTAATGATCCCGCTGGGTGTTGGTGTTATTCTTTTACTTGTTGGCATTCTATACATTTGGCTAGGTAATCGGCTATGTCTTTCTTCAATCCAGGCCAATAGAATTGTCTCCTAGTGGTCGTGATCATTTTCTGGTATCCTGGATGACTAGAATATGGTCTTTTATGTAGTTCATCCAGTATGAACCTCTTCAAGTCGTCACAATCTGGAATGTACAATTTGCTTTGGTAAGTGAGCAGACCTTCTTCCATCATCTGGTAGTCTCCATACTTTATCTTTGTGGGTTCTTGATATAGGTACAAGATCATGGTCTAGAAGAATGTGTTTGTCTCTTGTGCATTCCTGATTCTTTATTTGACATTTGTCTCATAGGTGCTCACCACGGCCAAGTGAATTGTTTTCATGCTTCTGCTAAGGGCATCCACCACCCTATTTTCTTTTCCTTTAATATGTTTGATTTCAAAATCAAACTCGCTAAGGAGGGTCATCCACCTAGCTTGTCTAGCATTGAGCCTTGGTTGATCAAACAGATATCGCAATCCACAGTGATCTGTCATAAGTACAAATTTTCTTCCCAGGAGGTAATGCCTCCACATTTTCAAGGCATGCACTATAGTAGCCAGCTCTAGATCATGGGTCACATAGTTGACTTCGTGCTCATTCAATTTTTGGGATTCATAGCTGACCACACTTCCTCCCTGCATAAGGACTCCCCCGATCCCTTCCTTACAAGCATCTATGCACACAAGGAAGTCAGCTTCGGGATCGACAATCTTCAACATGGGTGCATGGGTCAGTAGATGTTTCAGGGTTTGAAATCTTTCTTCACATTTCTGTGTCCACATGAATTTTGGCCCCTTCTTCTGGAGGGAAATGATTGGACAACTAATCTTGGAGAATCCTTTTATAAATCCCCTATAGTAACCTGCTAATCCCATAAAGGACCTGATATCCGAAACATCCCTTGGGGTAGGCCATTCCATGATAGACCTGATCTTGTCAGGGTCTACTTCTACCCCTTCTTCAGATAGGACGTGGCCTAAGTAATGTATTTGCTTCTGGAAGAAGTCACATTTTTTGAATTTGGCATAAAGTTGATGTTCTCTTAGCACTTGCAGCACAAGCCTAAGATGCTCTTCATGCTCTTCTCTATTCTTGGAGTAAATTAATATATCGTCAATAAAAACCAACACAAATTTGTCTAGGAATTTACTGAGCACATTGTTCATCAAGCACATGAAAGTGGCAGAGGCATTGGTTAACCCAAATGGCACTACCACGAACTCATAGTGACCATACCGTGTCCGGAAGGTAGTTTTATGGATATCTTCACCCTTGATTTAGACTTGATGGTATCCCGACCTCAAGTCAATCTTTGAGAAAATAGACCCACCCCCCAATTGGTCGAACAGGTCATCGATCCTGGGCAAGGGGTACTTGTTCTTTATGGTTACCTTATTGAGTTGTCTATAATCTATACACAGTCTAAGGGTACCGTCCTTCTTTTTCAAAAACAGGACTGGTGCTCCCCATGGAGACACGTTGGGTCAAATATAACCTTTATCCATCATTTATTTTAATTGCAATTTGAGTTCAACTAACTTGGGTGTGCTCATCCGGTAGGGTGTCCTAGACACCGCCACTGCTCCCAGTGCAAGTTCTATCGAGAAGTCTATGTCCCTTCTCGGAGGTAGACCCGGTACCTCTTCCGGAAACACATATATGTATTCTCTCAGGATAGGGTGATCGTCAGGGCTTGGTTTTTCACCTTCGATTGTTTTCAACACCTGTATTGCATATAGGGTACATCCCTTTTAGCAATACTTTCTCATTTGCAGAGCTGATATTTGTCTCACTGAGATAGGTTTTCGGATCCCTTGAAGGTTTATCCTCTTCCCTTCCTTACTTACACATTCTAAGGTCTTATGGTAACAGTCCAATCTGGCTTTATGGGCAGCTAGCCAATCCATACCAATCAACAGATCATACGATCCCAGGGGTAATATGTTAAGGGTTGCTTGGGTGGGGGATTTACCCAACATCAATTGGCAGGCTGATATAACCTCTGCTACCCTTCTTCTGGTGCCAGTGGCTAACTGTACCAACCATGGCTTGGTATGTTTTTGTGGTTGTAGTTTACACTTATCAACAACTTTAGGGGCTATATAACTCAAATTTGAACCAGGGTCAATCAAAACAGACACTAGATGGTTGGAAATCATACCTTCTATTTCCACCACTGAAGCTTGGTGGTCAGCTTGGTTGTTATCCAAGGCTGAGTAAATTTGTGGCTCATTCCCGGCCACATCATTGACGATAGTAGCTTCTTGGATGTTATAAATCCTCCGATTATTTTGTTGTCGGTATGGACAGTCTCTCAATAGATGTTATTCCCTGCAACCCTAGCATTTCAAAGGTTCTCTCTTTGGGTTATCAATCTTCACTGATATGGGTCCAGAATTTTTATTTCCGCTCAAGGAGGGAAAATTCTTCTAGTGCATACTCCGGGCTGGGAAGCTCATTCTTGGGTTCTTCTTATAGTTCTCAAATCCTGGGGATTTAATTTCCCTTTTTTGAAATCTTGAACTATTCTTTTGTTTCCACCCTTCGCGAGGTTCTGCTCGATGCCCAAACTATTCATGACAATAGGTCACCTTTCGAATAGTGCCTTCTAGAGTCTTTGGCTCATCAAATTCAATTCTGTTCCGATAGTCCTTAGGTAGTCCACTGATGAAGCGTTGCACCTTTTCCTTTTCTTCTTTTATATAGGGTACATACCTCAACAAATCGAGGAATTTGTTGGTATATTCTTCTATAGTGAGTTGTCCCAGTTTGAGTTCATAAAACTCTTTAGTCTTTTCATCGAAATATTTTTCCGACAGATACTTCTTCTGGAAGTATTTCTCAAACCGTTCCCAAGACAGGTCCTCTTCGCGAACCCCTTTCACATTCTTAAGGTCTTCCCACCAAATGGAAGCCTTTCCATTCAAGTTGAAGGTGACCACTCGGGCCTTCATATTTTCTGAAAAGTCATGGACTCTGAAATACTTCTTTAGTCCAAGCAGCCAGGCCTCTGCTTCCTCTCCCTTCTTTATTTCACCGTCAAAGGAGGGTGGTTTGGCTTTTCTGAATTCTTCGAATTTTCGACCTTTGGAAGGCTTTTGCTTCTTCTGTTTCTTTCGGGAATAGGAACTGGTTCTGCTACTAGAAGAGCCCTCCAAATCGCCAGCTTCCTTCTCAAAGGAATCATCCAATGCTTGTCCTTTACCTCTGGGGTGGACCTTTTTATAGGTGCTCCTCTCAGTGTGACCACTAATATGACCATGTTTCTGAGTTTCAGGTTCATGCTGCATTTGTCTTTGTAGATCAGATAAACTCTGCAGTAAAACTGCGTTAATTTATGTTTTATTTTCTTGTTCTTTCATCATCCTTTCATTGTCGGCTTTACAGCTTTGTAATTCGACCATGAGGCTCCTCACAGTCTCGGCTAGACCTGGAGGGGTCCCTGCTGCCCTCCTTTCGTCAGACTCTTCATCTCTATTGTGGGAGCCCTCTCCCACTTCATGGTGAGTCACCATACTATGCGTTGATAATTTCCCACAGTTGATCTTCCGCTTGTGTGCAAAAGAAAAAACGTTGGTTGTTAGTCGATATTTATATTTATTTATAACCAGTACATAATTCATATTTTCACATGTACACACACACAATAGGGATTTTTCATTCTTAACTTCGTCTTTTGATTAGGGAGGTTAAGACAGGGGGTTACTCTTTTTAGGAGTGTTCCGAACGGAGCTTCTGCGCAACCCGTTCATGAGCCCAAGCAGGCCAAGTGTTGTAACCATGCTCTGATGCCAATTTGTCACACACCCGCTGCGGCGTAATAAATTTTTCACCTTTTCTCGAGGGAAAGAATCCCCGAAATCCTATGGAGCTTAGCACAGGTTGCAGACACCACCTCTGCCTCGATAGAGTCTTTGTGCGACCTCCCGGTCTTAAGGATCGTTCAGTTTATTTTATGAGCCCAAGCGGCTCCTTTTGATTCCCAGCCAGAATCTCCTTCCAATCGATTCACAGGTCCTTTTGGAAGCTCCCCTGTGCGAACAGCACTAGGCGCGAGCTCCACCCTCTCCGAGCGACCATAGCGCTATGACCAAGGCCTATTCTCGAAGGCGCTTGTCGCAACTCGCAATCTCGCGAGTTCACGAGTCGAAACTCCTGACTCTTCCTTCCCAAATTCATGATATCCGAAATCACGAAATGGGTATAGCTCCCTTTTGTCAGCGCCCTCTGCACGTGACCAACGGCTAGGCTAATGGGTATATCTCCCTTCTGTCAGTGCCCTCTATGCGTGACCAATGGCTAGGCTAAGTGCTAGCTCCCATCGCAACTTCGCGACTTCACAAGTCGAAGGGTTGAGCTCTCATGCTCTTATTCCGTGAATCCCCGAGATGCAAGAAGTCAATGGAGTGTTGACTCATTTTCCCCTGCGGCGCGTGTCCTCCTGTCAATCATGCGGGCTCCACCTTGGGGTTCTACCATGTTTCCACACTCGTTCCTCGGCTCTCGGCACTTCGCGACTTCTGCAGTCGAGACGAGGTCCTTTCAATCTATGAACCTCCGAATGCGCGATACCCGTAATGAGGCTCTGATCCAACGGTCCTCCCTTGACCTAGATCCAACGACTATCCTTGCTCCTCACGATTTCACGACTTGCGACCCCTAGTGACACAGATCCTCTGTCAATTCGAATCCCCGGTTTCTGAAATACCGATGGACTCTCGATCTCTGCCACGTGTCCTCCACAAAGGGACAGTCCAGATTGTCTCGAGACAGAAGTCAATGGAGTGTTGACTCCTTTCCCCCTGTGGTGCATGTCCGCCTATAAATCACGCGGGCCCCACCTTGTGGTTCTACCACGCGTCCACACTCGTGCCTCAGATCTCAACACTTCGCAACTTCTACAGTCGAGACGAGTTCCTTTCAACCTCTGAACCTCTGAATGCACGATACGCGCGATGAGGCTCCGATCCAACAACTGTCGGGTTTTTCTAACTAAGATATGACGGTTCAGATTTGTCCCACGCTGTGCACTCTCCCACTGCTCCCTGGACGTGGAAAAACCAACGGTCCAGATACTCCCATGGACCTTGGGGATCTACGATCCCGATTTCTTCACTACTCACGAAGATAAAGGAAAAAGGGTTAAGGCATTTAACGCCCTCGTTTATTCCTCCAATCTAACAGTCGTGAATGACCGCAGATCTTCCGACAGGATCTCATCCATCGATCGATACTTATCCCTACGCTGCCATTTCAGGATTTCAAGAGGATCATTCTTCCTCGCACAGGGTTACTAAGACTTGCGCCTACAAATCCTTTTCCAGGTTCTTGGTGAGCTTTCCAAAAAGGGTGTCTCTATGGGGAGATCTATCCAGGGTATTACCTGAGACGGATG
>ML779471.1:75581-115327 GCA_009831015.1 Picea engelmannii
ATATTCATCGACCTTTTTCACAAGGTCCATTCACATCACACAATCACATTTCTGAGTTTGCCACAATACTTGGCCAGTATAGTTATGTTTACAGACTGGGGGAAACAGGGTGTTACAGCATACAACAGTTCACATTCAAAATAGAGTAATGCTCGGAAACAATAATGAAAAAACTCCCTACGAACTATGGAAAGGAAGCGCAGACAACAACCTCTAAATCAAGGTAACTCAAGGTAGTATTTTATTAATTGAAATTTATGTTGAGGATATTGTTTTTGGAAGTACTAATGACAGGTTAAGCCATAAATTTGCAAAGGATATGCATAATGAATTTGAAATGTCATTACTTGAAGAACTATCCTTCTTTCTGGGTCTTCATATATGTCAAAGAAACCAAGGAATTTTTATTTCTCAAACTAAGTATATCAGAGAAATGCTAAAGATGTTTGGAATGGAAGATTGCAAACTAGTTACCACTCCTATGCGAACCAGTTGCAAGTTGAGAAAAGATGATGATTCGAAGTCTACAGACAAGAGGCAATACATGTAAATCATTGGTAGCTTACTATATGTGACAACATCTAGACCATATGTAATGCAGGAAGTTGGGTAGGTGACACGATTTCAAGTAGCACCAAAGGAATCACATATATTAGCATTAAAGAGGATTTTCAGATATCTCAAAGGAACAAAAGAGTTTGGATTATGGTATCCAAAAGGAAAGGATCTGTCACTTATTGCCTACACAAATGCAGATTGGGTAGGTTGCATTGATGATTGACGAAGCACCAGTGGAGCAACGTTCTACTTGGGTGAGTGTTTAATATCATGGCTAAGTAAGAAACAATCATCAGTATCGTTATCTACAGTCAAGGCAGGGTATATTGCAGCAACAGGATGTTGTACACAAGTTCTATGGATGAAACAAACTCTGACATATATACAGGTTGAGTATGATGATCCCATTCCAATCTATTGTGATAATACAAGTGCCATCAGTATCTCAAAGAACCGGGTGATGCACTCCAAGACGAAGCACATTCCAATCAATTATCACTTTCTACAGGAACAAGTTACAGAGAAGAACATTAGAGTTGAATATGTGGGTAGAAAAGAACAAGTGGAAAACATCTTTACAAAACCGTTCCCACGAGAATCCTTTGAGTATCTGCACCAGAGACTCGGAGTAATTTCTACTACAAAATGAATTCTTTTGAATGCTTATCTTATATGTCTTATATTTACATGAGGAAGCACCATAAAGAGGACAGTTTAGGTTGGAAGATCAGTTTCAGGAGGATTTCAATCAGGGGGAGTATCCCTAAGGACAGTTCAGTTAGGGGGAGAAACCCCAGATGGAAAGATACCTTTGCCATTGATGACAAAGGGGGAGAGATTTATCAGATGCATAGGTAAATGCTTGGAGAAAGAGAACAGAGGCATGGTTCCAGGGGGAGCGATGGTCACAGGGGGAGAATGAGTGATATGACTTCAATATTGCATCATATTATTGCCATAAATGCCAAAGGGAGATATTTTTGATTATTTGGGTTGGTTGGCATTGATGTCAACCCTTGAAGAAAGTTCGGTAGCACAAAGGTTTGGGTAATGGAACCAAGTTTGTTTGATGAATAATTTTATGAGTTTTGATATATTTATAGGTAATAATATTCCATATGGATAGTACATGTCATAACATTTCCGGTGGTATGTGGAACGTCACATAACTCCTCACGGTTAGAGAGTTATGGCCATGTGAAGTTGGAGAAAGGTTTGGGTAATGGACCCAAGTTTGTTTGATGGATAATGGTATGTGTTTTGATATATTTACAGGTAAGAATATTCTAGATGGATAGTAAATGTCATTCCATTTTCAGTGGTATGTGGAACATCACATAACTCCTCACGGTTATAGAGTTATGGCCATGTGAAGTTGGAGAACCCTCATGAGTCATCTAGAAGCCCCAAAATGTAAAAGTGGTCAAAGGGGTTTCAAAGAAGAAATTATTTAAATAATAAAGTGAAGCGATGAGTGTACTATAAGTCAAAGTGGACACAAAAGAAATTATTTAAATAATAAAGTTAACGGAGAAATTACTAAGTGGACAAGTGGTTAGAAGTGGGTTAGCCCTAAAATAAGGAAAGTGGGTTAAGATGGTTAGAAGGTAATTTAAATAATAAAGTGAAGTGATGAGTGTACTATAAGCCAAAGTGGATACAAAAGGAATTATTTAAATAATAAATTTAATGGAGAAATTACTAAGTGGACAAGTGGTTAGAAGTGGGTTAGCCCTAAAATAAAGAAAATGGGTTAAGATGGTTAGAAGGTAACCCCTTGAGGAAACTACATGAAAGTATAAATAAGAGGCAAGGGTCTCTCATTTTTAATCACACTTGAGCATATTGAATATCTACAAGTGACTGAGGTAACCAAAGGATATCTAAGCCGAATTTCAGAGGGAAGGTGAAGTAAAGAAGACCAAAATTCAAGGGAGGATAAATTATTTTGATGATGTTTTCTAAGGTATGTTATTTACAGGTCATCTCACCATTTTCACAATAACTTGTTTTATAGAATGATTCAAACTGTGAAATTGGGAGGATGTTGAGGAAACATATCCAACTAACTTTGATACAAATTTCATCTTGTGGTTCCTTGTATTTTTGGAGTTACACTCCATGGAAAATAGGGTTTGTGGCTAGTCCTGAAACTAGTCTAAAACAGGTGTTTCGGGTAAAAACATCATAACTTCTTCGTAACAGATCCAAATGCAATAAGAACAGAATTATTGGTTAGAGTACAGTCTGTAGTATGTTGTGTACTATTTTCAGATCTATACAACAAATATTTCGTGCGGGGCATTCTCTACAAGTTCAATCTCTAGAGTAAGCCAAAATTCAACAAGGTATGCCATTTTTGCTATAACTCCTTTTCTGAGAGGTTCCAAGTAGTGAAATATGGAGGAATTGCATAAAAGACACTAAAGAACATTGTGTACCATTTTTAGATCTTTATTCATTACAGGTACATAGTTATGATTATTGCAAGTTAGGTTTGTTGACTAATCCAAAATTAGTCATGTGAGACTAAAGTAAAGTTTGATAAAATGCTAGTCTCTTGTTGTTAAAGTTAAGGAAGGTTTTCAGGTATGTGATTATATAAACCAGGTCTATTACAGAGTTACAAATCCTATTTGGATGATGAAACTGATGAGGGATTTTGGTTGAGGTATATTACAAATAGAGGTTGTATAACAGTGAGGTTGTGGCACATGGTTTGATGTAATGGTTTATGGTATTTGGTTATGGATAGTGTGATGTATTGCTAAAGAACGTTTTATGGTTATATTGGTATATGGTTGAGGTACATGTTGGGTACATGGTTGAGACAAGTAGTTGATGAGTTGGCACATACATGAGGTGTATAGTTGATGATGCCGGTACATATTGATGAGTCATAGTTTATGTGTATTTGATGCATGATTGGTACATATTTGGTGCATGGTTGATGCACTCGTTGATGGTACAGGTTGAGGTATAGGTTGGTGCATGGTTGATGCACTTGTTTATGGTACATGATGATTATAGGTTGAGGTATAGGTTAGTTCATGGTTGATGCACTTGTTTATGGTACATGTTGATTACAGGTTGTTTGGTGCAGGTTGGTGCATGGTTGATACACTTGTTTATGGTACAGATTGATTATAGGTTGATTGGTACAGGTTTACAACAGTATATCTCACAGTGATAGTGTGGCAATGGTTCCACCATTCTACTTTTATTTCAGGGCGGTTGGACGGGGCAAGGACAAGTGGTTGTAGCCCCCTTCCGGTTGTAGCTAGAGAACATAGGGGGTTGTAACCTCCTTTTGGTTGTAGCCAGAGAATTGGGGAGTTGGATCTTTCCTTAGGTTTTATCCTGAGAAACTAGGGAGTTGGAGCCTCCTTCCAGTTGCAGCTAGAAAACAAAGGAAGTTGGTGCTTCCAATGAATGTAATTCTTAAAGACATATAAGAAAAAGCATTATGTGGTTTTCTCCCGCTTTGGGTTTCCACGTAAAAACACTGGTGTACTATGTATGTGTATGATTGTTCATTTGTTCATTTTTTATTTACTCTACAACTATTGGATGATAATGCTACATTGATATAACACTTGCATTTTGTGGTTAAAAAAGATTGAATTGCTCTATTATGGATTCACCCCCCCTCTCAGTAATCCAACACAATTGACAAGTGGACACTAAGAATTTTTTTATAAAAGAAATGGCTACGAGGAGGAATGGATGATGACTGGTATGCATAAATTTATGATGTTGAAATTTCTTTGAATGATTTTTCTTGTGAGAGTTGAGATACCCAGGTCGAAAAAGAGAGAGTGGTAGCTCAACCTTGCGAGGCGAGCTGGGAGCTAGAGTTTTCTAGTTGTGTTTGTGTGTGGCCCCTTTGCGGGTCGGGGGGATAAGGGGGAAGAAGAGTACCCCTAGTGTTGGATGTGAGGTACTGGTGAGGTCTTCACGGTTAGCAAGTGGGGAGCAGGATGAAGCGCAAGCGTGAGAGATCATCATCGACTTCTCACCTTTGGTTATGGTATTTTTATTTAAAATTGTAATTGCATTGGATTAATTTGTATAATCTAGTTTTTGTTTTTACCTTGCATCACTGTGTAAGATATTAAGATCAAGAGATAAGCTCCTAGATGTTTTTATAAATGCTAGAGGTGGATTCCTAATAATTTCACTGCCATTTTTAATGTAAATCTGAGCTTGAATGCATACATATATAAATGTTTGACTAATGTCGTTGTTAATTTCAAATCTGAGTTGAATGTATACATATATAAATGTTTAACCACCACCATTGTTAATTTCAAATCTGAGCTTGAATGTCTACATACATAATGTTTGATCACTGCTTGGTTAATTTCAATCTGAGCTTGAATGTCTACATACATAATGTTTAACCAGTGCCCTTTAATTTGAACCTGAGTTTGTACTATTCGATCGATAACATTTTTTTTTCCAAATAGAATTTTTTTCTCTAATAAGGTCGCTACCAACCAAAATTGATCTGGAACTGATAAAAAATTCTTTTGATCCTTAACCACATTTTTTCTTACTCTCCAGCGAAGTTTTGCTCTGCCAATGCACACTCCACCTCTGCGTTTTTGTTGAAGGATGCCTAGGAAATTTACCCTCCTTACCTCTATGTTTTTTGGTGTAAAACGTGCTCAGACTGTGGGCGAAACTAGCAAGAGTTTTTACCCTCCTTACCTCTACGTTTTTGGTGTAAAAACATGCTCAGACTGTGGGGGAAACTAGCAAGAGTCTTTACCCTCCTTACCTCTATGTTTTGGTATAAAACCGTGCTCAGACTGTGGGGGAAACTAGCAAGATTTTTTACCCTCCTTACCTCTACGTTTTTGGTGTAAAAATGTGCTCAGACTGTGGGAGAAACTAGCAAGAGTCTTTACCCTCCTTACCTATGTGTTTTTGGTGTAAAAATGTGTTCACTCTGTAGGGGAAACTACCAAGAGTCTTTACCCTCATTACCTCTGCGTTTTTGGTGTAAAAACGTGCTCATACTGTGGGGGAAACTAGCAATAGTTTTTACCCTCCTTACCTCTGTGTTTTTTGTGTAAAAACGTGCTCAGACTGTGGGGGAAGATAGAAAGAGTTTTTACCCTCCTTACCTTTATGTTTTTGGTGTAAAAACATGCTCAAACTGTGGGGGAAACTGGCAAGAGTTTTTACCCTCCTTACCTCTACGTTTTTGGTGTAAAAATGTGCTCTGACTATGGGGGAAACCAACATGTGGTTATACCATGTTTATCTCTACGTTTTTATGTGTAAAACGTGCTAGCTTGTGGGGGAAACTAGCATGCATTTTTACCATCTTCATCTTTGCGTTTTTTTTTGTGTAAAACATGCTAGCTTGTGGGGGAACCAACATGAGTTTTTACCTTCTTTATCTTTGCGTGTTGCTCACTATTTTTGCCCAAAATTTTCCTCATTATCTCCGCGTTGTTGAGGAATTTACCAACTCCGCGTTTTCCTTCATATCTCTGAGTTATTAAGTCCCTTCCTTTTTCTTATTCCTACACTTTTTTTGGCATTAGAAGATGCCCTACACATTGGAGTTTCCTTTAGTTTCATTTGATTTTAGTTAGTAATATTCAAAGGCAAATATCTTCTTTCAATGCAATCACATAGTTTTATATGTATTATTTTCCTTATGATGTCTAGAAGTCTTCAAGTTTAATATTAGTTGTTAAATGACATTTTATACCTCAATGTTAATTTTAATGAGCACTTTAGATATCTATGACCTGTCAGTAAAAGGCTCTATTGAATGCTTGATTTATTTTGGGGTCAGTCTATAAATGAATGAAAGAATTCTATTCGTGCATGCATTATAGATGATGTATCGAATTTACTTGAGTATGACTTAAATTGTTGAAGGACAACTGTAGATTAATAGCAACTAAGTTGGGGACTTTACAATGTACATTGTAAGCCTCGTTGAAAAACATGACTACTTGCTCATGAATTGAAATTGATACTTATTTTGCGCCATGTATTAAAAGAGATGTATTGAATGTTTGGATGTGATTTGATTACATGAGCGCCTTGATTAATGTTGATGTGTGATCAATTTAACAATCAGATTGCTTGCGCGTCTTGAAATTGTAGAGGGGTGATTATTTAAGTAAATAAATAATTCGCGCGCCACGATATAAATGTTGATGAATTTTGCGTTATGAACAACGTTGATGTATAACGATATGTGTATAATTTACTATTGCTTCCCTTAAATTGATGTATGATTGGTTGATTGGATAGCTTGGTTGCACCATGAGATAAATCGATAGTTTTTTCTGGTGAAATGAATAATTAATAATTGATGAATGATTGAGTTATAAATTTACCTTGCACCATGGATTATTTTGTGATTAAATTATTGGATTGCTTGTGCATTGGATTAACGATGGATGTAAAATGATTTGGCTTGATTACCCGCACGCCTTGCAATAATGGTGATGCATGATTAGTTTAGTAACAAAACATACTTGCACGCCTTAATTTAAGTGGACGTGTGATTGCTTCATCATTATTCTTTTGCACCTTGAATTTAGATGTTAACTAATCTGGTGTCATAATTCGGTGTCATGAATTTATTAGATATATGATGGATTTAGTGACTAGCTTTCTCTTGCGCTTTTACTTAAGTCGACTTGTGATTGTTCTAGAATTGTTTTACTCTCACGCGCATTGAATATTTAATTGCTGATGTATGACTGATAACGATACTGATTACCCTTGCGCCATGATTAATTGATGAATAAGATTGATGGATTGATGAAATGGATTATTGTTGATGCTGTTGATTAGCTAGTTGCTTGGATTGCTTAGATTGGATCGATTATTGTTGATGTTGTTGATGTAGACACCTCCTTGATCCTCAGAACATTTGCCAACTCTGAGACCTTAAATGGTTAAAATCAATTAGAATCTGGGCTTGAGCGTTGCTTATGTGTCCTAGAGGTCCTAACCTTTCAGGGTAGGTTGGGCGAGTAGTCATTTTATATTCATTATTTGATTGAATGTTGTTGTAATTTGTTCCAAGATAATTATGATGTGCTAACCTGCTACGCTATTTATGTTTATGTGTCGCTATCCTTCGTTGACGTGTTGAATGTGTCGTTAGTGATTCCATGATGAGTAGCTGGTACTGCTTTTGCTTATGATGTTGTTGAGTAGGCGTTGTTGTGATCATGTGTTGATGTTAATTTCTTAATAAAAAAAATTGTCTTTTGCGCTTTGCTTTTTCTTAAGCGTAATAGAGGGTTGTTACACACATTCATTGCTACCCCTACTTATAAAAAACCAAGTGATTAGTGACACCAAAATAAAGCACTCTAACCTTTTCTATTACTTGAAAGTTGGAAATGGTTTAATTTATATAATTTTTATTTCTTGACAATATCTCTATGTCTCTATATAGATACTTTATATCCATTAGCATAACTTAAAATTAGCATATACAATAAAACAACATTAAGAAAAATTATGTATGCACTGCAAGCATAAATCATGTTTGGAGTATACTAAATCTTCATATCAAAAGGTCGAACCCATATTATCCATATTACTAATATGATAAATATTTGATCTAACTGCTGATTTTGTGATATTCTCTTGAAAAACTCTATCCATATCTCCTGTCAATGAAAAATATATGACATCGTTTTTTAGCAGATTTTATTCTAAAACCTACAAACTCTAATCCATATTGTAATAATTCCATTCTTGCTCGGCGGGCTTTCGAAGAGCATCTCGTCCTCTCGGGCGGGATGCCGTGCAGTTGTGGAAGAGAGGGGTGAGCATCTTGCCATTTCCAATGGATGCGTGTCCAACTGTAAAGTAAAGACGAAATGACACCATTTCTCATGCGTTCCAGTTGTAGATCACATAGAGAAAAGTAAAGTAAAGAGAAAATGACATCATTTCTACTATTTTATTTGAATGCCTGAAAAGTAATAAAAATAAAGAGAAAATGACATCATTTCTACTATTTTATTTGAATGCGTTCCAATTGTAGATCACATGCACTCCAGCATACAGCATCTTGGGCTTTCCAATGGATAAAAAATAATAAAAATCTGCAAAGTGAATAAAAAATGACACCATTTGTCCTTTTTATTTGAATGTTCCACTTGTAGCACTAGAGCTGCCGAGCATACAGTAGAACGCGCGTGGATCCCACACGCAGAGAGAGATAGCGTTGACGCGGTTGAGGGATGGCTGGCTGGCTGACCTCTTTCGTTAGAACGAACGCGTCTGAAAACACTTTATTTTAATAGCGGGTTTAGCCGATAAAAGCATAATGAGGGTTTTTTATACCTCTGCAATCCCATCTTTTTCTCACCATACAATCCTTCCTACAATTTCTGCGCTCCTCTGAAACTACTCTCTCATCTCCTTCATCGCATTCAACATCCAGAGCTTGCCATCCCCCAATTTCTATATCTATTTCTATTTTTGCCATCCCCCAATTTCTAGATCTATTTCTATTTTTATAGCAGTTGGCAATGACATACCCAACGCCTGCATCTTCCTTCCCCCAATCGCACTCTGAAATTGAAATGGAAATTCGGCGTTCTTCTCCTGCAAGAACGATTGACGCTTCCTCCGCCTCCTCCTCCACTGCTGCTGATCCCACCACCAGCGGCAGTTGCGATTACCGGTACGATGTGTTTATTAACCATCGTGGCCCGGACACGAAGAAGACCTTCGCTAGCTATCTCTATCGTCGTCTTCGTTCACATGGATTCAGAGTCTTTTTAGATCAGCAGGAATTGCAAGAGGGACTTCATTTTCCTTCTCAAATAGCCGGCGTTATTAGAACTGCCTCGGTCCATGTGGCCATCTTTTCTCTGAGCTACACGGAATCACCATGGTGTTTGGAGGAGCTCCACCTCATGCGGAAATCGGGGGCCCCCGTTATTTCCGTATTTTACCACGTCGAGCCTTCTAGCCTTAGGCATGGTGAGGCCTTGGACTATCTCGAGAGGAAGACGAAGAGGACTGATGAAACTCAGCCACGATATGACTCGGACACCATTCAAAAGTGGAGAAATGCTCTTTCGAGTTTTGCAGACGTAAGTGGTTTTGATCTGGACGGCGGCAAGTTTAACGGGTGAGACCTCCAACTCCCTCTCTATGGATAGAATATATTATATATGATGCTCTGCCTATGGTTTCAATTATTTATTTGTTTGTTTTGATTTTGAATAACCAGCGACGAGGGCCAGATGCTAGATAAGGTCGTCGAACATGTGGTGGAAATATTGGCTAAAAACACACGGTTGTATGTGGCCAAATACCCCACTGGTTTAGATAACAAAGTAAAAGATTTTGAAACAGTATTAAAGCAGCAACACACAGGAAAAGTTCAAGTGGTCGGCATAGTCGGCTTAGGTGGAGTGGGGAAGACGACTTTGGCTTTAGAGTTTTTCAACAGAAAGCGTTCAGAGTACAGTAATTCCCACTTTTTGTCCGATGTAAGAGAAAACGCTAAAAGCTCATTAAATCTCTTACCCTTGCAGAAAGACCTTCTGAAGGGCTTAACTCGATCCGATCAGTGTATAGACAACATCCATCAAGGTACACAGAAGCTTAAAGAGTTTCTCTCGTCTTCTCAAGTCTTGTTAATTTTAGATGATGTAGATCATGAAGAACAGGTAGATAGGTTTTTACCAGACAGAGATGTCTGCTGTTCGAATAGCTTAATTTTGATTACATCTCGGGACAGAGACGTCCTTAGAAGGTCAGGAGTGGAAGATACATCCATTTATAAGTTAACAGGCCTTGCTACAGAACGCTCACGAGAGCTCTTTTGCTCTTATGCCTTCTCTCATGCCTATCCCCTCCAAGGATTTGAAGACCTGGTAGATAAGTTTCTAATGGCATGCCACGGATTGCCCTTGTCTTTAAAGGTATTTGGGGCACTTCTCTTAGGAAAAAATGATGACAAATCATTTTGGGAGGATACACTTTCGCAAGTACATGAAGTCCCAGATGATATACAGAAGCGACTGAAAATTAGTTATGATGCACTCCATGAAAAGGAACAGCAAATCTTTCTAGATATTGTCTGCTTTTTCATAGGAGAAAAGAGGGATGTCGCCGTACGAATGTGGGACGAAGAAGGCTCGAAAGGTTCGTTGAGGTTTCTAAATGTACAGAGCAAATGCTTGGTGGAAGTGGACAATAATAATTGTATACATATGCACGATCACCTCCGAGATATGGGACGAGAGATTGCGAAGGATAAATTGCCTCGCCGTCTTTGGCATCCAAAAGAGAACATTGATGATTTTCTGCTGCAATCATCTGTCAGTGCTCACTCATTTAATATATTTAAATTTTCCATAGAAATCTGTATACATTGTTAAAATTCTTGATAGTTTTTTGCAAATGAACAGGTAATAACCGAAGTACGGGGAATTCGGACGTTTCTTAACGGGGAAACGGATAGTCATGATGAAACGTTGTCATGTTACCAAAGCGAGAGGATTGCTGCCTTCAAGTTGCAGCTTCTTCAGACTGAAGGGTATCTCTTGGAGCGCATTTTGACAAGGGTGCACTCCCCTAATCTTGTATGGCTTTCTTGGCGCGAATGTCCCTACTCTGACCTGCCTTCCTGGATTCCAATGAATAATTTAAGGGTTTTGAAGGTGAAGGGGGAAGTATTGAAAACATTGTGGCAAGACACATCGAAGGTAAATCGGAATTTGTTTATTCTTTAATGGTTGATATTGCAGCGCTGGACTTGAAAGGAATTGTAAGGGTTCTCTTGATGACAATCATCCACTTTTATATTTTTAACAGTTTAAACACATTATTTTACAGGTACCTTTTCAATTGCGGGAGTTACAGATTTCTGGTGGACTCTCGGAGATTTCAAAATCCATAGGGAAGCTGAAGCACCTCGAACGGATTTTCTTCAACGATGGTTCTTTCCAAAAATTGCCAGAAGAGTTTTGCAATATGAAGTCTTTGAAGGTTTTGGTGTTAAAAGGGTGCACAAAACTGAAGGCGCTACCAGATTCTTTTGGTAACTTGACGAACCTCCAAGACATGGGGTTGTCTGGGTGCTCGAGTTTGGAGAGGCTGCCAGAGTCCCTCGGCAACTTGACGAACCTCCAAAGCATGGATTTGGATGGGTTAAAGAGTTTGAACTGGCTGCCAGAGTCCCTCGGCAACTTGAGGAACCTCCAAAGCATGCAGTTGTCCGGGTTAGAGAGTTTGAAGTGGCTGCCAGAGTCCCTCGACAACTTGAGGAACCTCCAAAGCATGCAGTTGTCCGGGTTAGAGAGTTTGAACTGGCTGCCAGAGTCCCTGGGCAACTTGACGAACCTCCAAAGCATGGGTTTGGATGGGTTAAAGAGTTTGAACTGGCTGCCAGAATCCCTCGGCAACTTGAGGAACCTCCAAAGCATGCAGTTGTCCGGGTTAGAGAGTTTGAAGTGGCTGCCAGAGTCCCTCAGCGACTTGAGGAACCTCCAAAACATGCAGTTGTCCGGGTTAGAGAATTTGAAGTGGCTGCCAGAATCCCTCGGCAACTTGACGAACCTCCAAAGCATGGATTTGGATGGGTTAAAGAGTTTGAACTGGCTGCCAGAATCCCTCGGCAACTTGAGGAACCTCCAAAGCATGCAGTTGTCCGGGTTAGAGAGTTTGAAGTGGCTGCCAGAGTCCCTCGGCAACTTGAGGAACCTCCAAAGTATGCAGTTGTCCGGGTTAGAGAGTTTGAAGTGGCTGCCAGAGTCTCTCGGCAACTTAACGAACCTCCAAAGCATGGATTTGGATGGGTTAAAGAGTTTGAACTGGCTGCCAGAGTCCCTCGGCAACTTGAGGAACCTCCAAAGCATGCAGTTGTCCGGGTTAGAGAGTTTGAAGTGGCTGCCAGAGTCCCTCAGCAACTTGAGGAACCTCCAAAGCATGCAGTTGTCCGGGTTAAAGAGTTTGAAGTGGCTGTCAGAGTCCCTCGGCAGCTTGACGAACCTCCAAAGCATGGATTTGGATGGGTTAAAGAGTTTGAACTGGCTGCCAGAGTCCCTCGGCAACTTGAGGAACCTCCAAAGCATGCAGTTGTCCGGGTTAGAGAGTTTGAAGTGGTTGCCAGAGTCCCTCGGCAACTTGAGGAACCTCCAAAGCATGCAGTTGTCCGGGTTAGAGAGTTTGAAGTGGCTGCCGGAGTCCCTCGGCAACTTGAGGAACCTTCAAAGCATGCAGTTGTCCGGGTTAGAAAGTTTGAACTGGCTGCCAGAGTCCCTCTGCAACTTGACGAACCTCCAAAGCATGGATTTGGATGGGTTAAAGAGTTTGGAGTGGCTGCCAGAGTCCCTCGGCAACTTGAGGAACCTCCAAAGCATGCAGTTGTCCGGGTTAGAGAGTTTGAAGGGACTACCAGAGTCCCTCGGCAACTTGACAAACCTCCAAAGCATGCAGTTGTTCGGGTTAGAGAGTTTGAAGTGGCTGCCGAGTATTAAGACACTGTTATCGCTGGAAGAGTTGCGGGCATCACATTGTGTGAAGTTGAAGAGCATACCGGATTTGGCGCAGCTAACAAAGCTTAGATTACTAAATGTTAAAGGGTGCCTTGCACTAGAAGAGTTGGACGGTGTTGAACATTGTAAATCATTACTGGAACTTAATGCCATAGAATGTCCCAACCTAAAATGGGGTGACGGAGCAGTCAACAAGTTGCGCCAACAAAATGCTAAAATACTAATATAGAATTAAAATGAAATAGAAATCGAAGATTTTATATTTTAGCAATTGAAGGCCTTTCAGTTGAAGATTTTCCATTTTGCAGCGAGTGTATCTCAAACGGATATAAATGTATTGTTGTTTAATGCCCTCTTATTTTTAATAATGGTTTTTATAAATAATTATATTCTTATTGATCTTAGAATTAGGGATTAGTTTTTCTACTTTTAATGTTATCTTATTATTAACGATTTAATTTTTTTTTTATGATTATATTCTTACTAAATATGTAAGAGAGTTATTAATCATATTAAGAGAGTTATTATATTTTAACTGAATATGAGTTAGTGATTTGTTTCTCTATACTTAATTAAATTGATTTAACTTGGTACATTTAAAAAAAATATTTACAAAGAGTTAGTGATTTGTTTCTCTATACTTAATTAAATTGATTTAACTTCGTACATTTAAAAAAAATATTTACAAAGATTGAAAGTTAAAATTTTAAATTATTACATATTAAATGTGAAATAAATATCAATTTTTTATTAATTATTATAATTATAAATAAATAATACAACATTTTTTTTTTATTGTATTGGATTAGTTTTGGTGGTTGGGAGGATTAGCTTGGGTGGTTGGATGACTATGACTCCATGTTCAAATCTTTTGAATTGGGAAGATTAGCTTGGGTGGTTGGATGACTATGACCCCACATGACTATAACCCCATCTTCAAATCTTATAACCTTTTATTAATTATTATAATTATAAGTAAATAACACAACTTTTTTTTATTGTATTGGATTAGCTTTGGTGGTTGGGAGGATTCTTTTGAATTGGGAAGATTAGCTTGGGTGGTTGGTTGGGAGGATTCTTTTGAATTGGGAAGATTAGCTTGGGTGGTTGGATGACTATGACCCCACATGACTATAACCCCATCTTCAAATCTTATAACCTTTTATTAATTATTATAATTATAAGTAAATAACACAACTTTTTTTTATTGTATTGGATTAGCTTTGGTGGTTGGGAGGATTAGCTTGGGTGGTTGGATGACTATGACCCCATGTTCAAATCTTTTGAGTTGGGAGGATTAGCTTGGGTGGTTGGATGACTATGACCCCATATGACTATAACCTCATGTTCAAATCTTATAACTTTTTATTAATTATTATAATTATAAATAAATAACACAACATTTTTTTTATTGTATTGGATTAGCTTTGGTGGTTGGATGACTATGACCCCATGTTCAAATCTTTTGAGTTGGGAGGATTAGCTTGGGTAGTTGGATGACTATGACCCCATATGACTATAACCCTATGTTCAAATCTTATAACTTTTTATTAATTATTATAATTATAAATAAATAACACAACATTTTTTTTAATTGTATTGGATTAGCTTTGGTGGTTGGGAGGATTAGCTTGGGTGGTTGGATGACTATGACTCCATGTTCAAATCTTTTGAGTTGGGAGGATTAGCTTGGGTGGTTGGATGACTATGACCCCATATGACTATTAACCCATGTTCAAATCTTAGTGACATGTTGTGCTCTTGAATGGGTGGTTGTGCTCTTGAATGTATCTATCTATAAGATACTCTTGTTTTATTTTTTAGTATGAACAATGGTAATAATAAACAATCATGGTAATTTTTTAATAAAAAACAAATAAAATTATTCAAATTGTTCTATTTTTATTTTTTATTTTTTAGAATGATCAGGAATAATAAACAATTATCCTTCCTTGGATGGGGTGTCATACAACCATGTTGCCATCGAGACACGGATGAGGTTCCATACAATCATGCTGCCACTGAGACAAGGGGTCATGTCGAAGTTGTTCTTGTTCGCCTCGAGAACAACAATTGTATTAAACTCAGACATGCCTTCCTCCTTGGCTCTCCTTCCACCTCGTATTGTAGTTATTCCTCTCTCGTACGAAGGGAATGGGTTTCAAGATCCTTTGATATTGTAAGATCGACGTCTTGATCATGATGGCTACAAAAAAAATCGTCTCTTCCACCTTTGTGTTCATTTTGGTCATTTTCAGCTTTCAATTTCACTCATCCCTGTCTTTGGTTTCGTTTCCTTATTGTGCTCCTTCCCAACGCCCTGTTCAGACTCCATCGTTGCATACCCTGGTTTGTTTTCATGACTCAGGAGCGAGGTCGGTCGAAACGGGCTAGTGGTAGTCGCTCAAATCTTTGGGTTTGTGGCCATAGTGGTTATCACTCGTCTAACTTTGGTTGTGGTTGCTCCTGCCATACTGCAATGGAGTCACAAACAACTCTCCCTACCTCTAATGACAGATATCAAACCAAATATCTCCCAACCTCTGTCCTCCAGCCCCACCATCCCTGCTCCCAACCCAACTAATGCCTCCAATTCCCATTCTCCTCCACCTCCCCATCCAGGCTTCACTCAGGCGCAGCGCGAGATCATTTGGGAACTTCGTCGGGACAATGATGAACATAAATTTAGGCAAGATTTGATGGAGAAACGACTGGACTGGCTCTTGCATTCAGGAGAAGAAGACCCACAACAACGATGCAGCGATGAGGAACTACTTCAAGTTATAATGGCTCCTAAATCGCTGGAATCGTCCAGGCATGCTTTTCCTTACAATCATCTTAGTAAATAAGTTTCCATGGCCTGCTATGTTTTGGTCTTTCTAGTTTTTGCATGGTCTGTTAGATTGCAGAACCAAGTTTTTTTGTATGGTCATATACCCAAGGTGATTTATGACAACTCAAACTATGTAACTATGTCTCTATTTAGTTGTCATAGCACAGTGTTTTGGAACTTTTACACATGGTGGTGGGGTTGGTTTCCTTCGTTGGCAACCTCAGTACTAGTGTCAATGACTTGTTTTGTAATTTCAGTTTATGAAAGGTAATACAAGTGCTAGCTTACAAAAAAAATGATCCTTAACGAAAAAAAATAAAATTATTTAAATTGTTTTATTTTTTAGAATGATTAATGGTTATTATAACCATTCATCTACTAATCAATATCACATGTTAGTAGTTCTTGCAGATTTCTACTAGGCACTTTTTGAACTTTGTTTTTGGTAAATTGTTAGATTTTTCCATGAAGAGATGGGGATGTAGAATTTTAAAATTATTCATGGCATTGTTGGCCTAAAATGCTTATAATGGAGACCTTGACAGGGTTGTTCACTTTTATAATGGAGAATGGTTCTTATTTGATTATAATATTTCTTCAATGCACATTATCATTTTGGTTCATGGCTTTGGTCCATAAGATTTATGATAAAAGAGGTTGAGCCTTTGGGGATTGGGCATGGCAAGAGGCTCTTAAAGAGAACTTACTCATAGCCAACATTCCAACTTGCTATAGAAGTCTAGTAATATTAGTTAAAATGTGTTTATTTGCAATGTCTTCCAAGTGCTTGATGAAATTGAAAGCACACAAATTCTTAAACAAAATCAAGGTTTTAATCTTGGTAATATCACGTTTAACATGTCTTGGGTGTATAGTTGGGGAGTTGTTTTCATGTTGAATTAGGCATAATAAGTTTTGAATTGTGCTTTTGAAATCTCACCGCCAGGACCAAGGTCACTAGATTGAATTTTATAAAATTATGAATTAGAGATTCATATGTTGTGTACCAGAATGGATTCTATTGGTATACTTCAAAATATGAGATTCAAATGGTTGAGTTATGGTTATTGTCTAACTATTGATATTGTCTAGCGTGCAAACTTGCAAATATGATGTTGGACTAATTTCATTCATATTCGACAACTTCCTTGGAACTTGGGTTTTCTAGATTGACAATGATCCATTGATGAGGTCGTGATTTAGCCAGGACTCTAGTGACATCTCCTAGAAACATGAATAAATGTGTTGGTGCTAGGCACAAGTCTTAGGTGATTTTGTTGGCCAAGCAAAAGTTCTTCAATGCTTGAGGGTTGTTTCTCCCATGTAAGTGGATCACTTGTAGCCCCCAACATCTCTAGACATTTATAATGCTTGTCTTGAACTTAAAGAATGCAATTTCAAAAGGAAAAAAGAAGAAGAGAGAGACCATGACCCCTTTACATTAGTTCAAAGGGGGAAACCATGATTTGAACATCTTTTGATCTCTTTAAAACTCTCAATGTGATTGTTTATGGATAGGTTGCATGTTCATTATTGTATTGTTACCTCTAATATGTCCATGCAACATTCAAACTTCAAATTGTTTTATAATGTCATTCTCAAGTCGATCTTTTATGGTACAATTGCTTTACCTTAAAGGATCTTTGATTCTCCAGAAAGGGGTTAATTGTTTTAGTGTCATTCTTAAGTTGATATTTTATGGTACAATTGCTTTACCTTCAAGGATATTTGATTCTCCAGAAAGGGGTTTGGTTGTGTACAAAGAGTGTCGCTCATATTTTTTATTCCAAGTTGAAATGCACTAGATTTGCAACTACCCTTCTTTTTACCTTTCTAGAATTATGGTCTTATGCTTCTCTAGAGAACTTGAAAATCTTGTAGACTTTCTTCTATCATGGTTCCCTTGGAAAATAGAGCAATGGAAAATATTTTGAAAGGATTCACCCTAAAACACTGTTTATTTTTCTTGTGCAAATATCATAGACTTTGAAGGTTGGTGGATTGCTCTATTCTTGTCCACCCACTTTCAAGTAACTTGTATAATTTAGGTTCACTATGATTGGTACAATAAGTATTCATCCATCCATAACCAAAAGATGAGAACAAGATAATTAGTATCCATTGTCCAGCCAATCATTGATAACAAGGAGATATTGGGGAAATGCATATTGAAAGGTGCCAACATTGCCCTAGTTATATTTCAAATATTTCTCCTGTATTTGGTACAACATTTCCTGAGTCGATGTAGTTTTCCATTGATTCCTCTATTTGGAATCTTAGGGTCGCTTCTCCTCCTTAAAGGACACAATATAAATTACATTATAGTGTGATCCAGGTGGATATCAGTGGCCACCCACATGTTCCAAATTCCAACTGGCTCATCTGGACAGTTTTCAGTTCAACACGTTTCTCTGTAATGGAGACATTTCTTTGTAATTGTAGGTTTTTCACTTACGGGGTTGACCTGAATCCCTACACAACATCTAGGTGGATATTGGTGGCTACCCATCTATTTCAACTAGCTTATTTTGAAAGTTTTCATGTCATTACACATTTATGTACTTCCAGGGTCATTTTGGGGCTCTAAACAGTGTTTTCTTGTCTTAACACAGTCCAATTGTAGACGGAGTCAACTTTTGATGAACTAATTCCTAGTTCTCGAAAAGAACTTTCCAACGGGCTATCACACGCCTAAAATGAAGATCGTATGCAAAAGTTACGACTCCAGGAAGTTAATGTACTAACTTATCCCAACGAGGCCCACATGACTTTTGGCGCTTCATCTCCTAAGGTTAAGTTTTTGGATGTCTAGGGTTTTGGAATTCATGTTTATCATAAAAAGACCTTCAGAGCCTCATTGTAATCATCTTCTTGTGAATCACCATAGTCGCCATGGGTAAAATCATGAAGGTGGGTAACACTTTTGTGAGAATCGGGTCTCCAAAATTCCTAGTGACACTTTTTTAGTCGAACTGATAATTGTTTCGGTCGAAAGACATCTTTTCAGTCGAAAATTGTTTCACCTGAACCTTTAGATGTCCAATCAAACGATATCGTTATGACTGCCTCGAATATCATGTACCATATTAGTCGGACGTATTTTTTTTTCGGTAACATTGTTTTGGCCAAAATCTATTTCGGTTGAAAGAATCTTTTGGCCGAACAATTGTTTCGGCCAAAAAAACCGTTCGACCGAACACCGTTTTATATATACCCCACACATCATTTGTATCATACTTTTCTGAATTGTTGTTTGGTGGTTGTTGTTCGCTGGTGGTTGTTGTTGGTGATTGTTGCTGGTGGTGGTCGTTGTTGGTTGATGTTGGTTGTTGTGGGTTGTTGTTGTTGGTTGTTGTTGGTTGTTGTTGTTCGTTGTTGCTGCTTCAGGTTCCAGGTAACCACCAAAACCTTTCTCCAATTAATTAAAATTTAATTTATTTTTATGTTTTGTGTTTTAGGAGGTGGACAGGGCCGAATTCAGGCCTGTCCCTGTAAATGGACAGGTCCAAGTTCTGAATCTAACTAAGCCACCTATTACTACCATTGCTTTACTAATCACGATATGGACTGTAATAAGAAGCTAATCATAATATTGACCTAACTAGTAATGACTAGAGTACTAGTACCTATGAATGAGCTAGTGTGATTACTGTAATCAAAGCAGTGAAAGATTAGTAGCAATGTAAGCGTAAAGAAACTCATATAGAATAATTAACTATGTATTGTTGTAGAAAGTATGTGTATATTTGATATAAGTAATGGTGATGATACTAGTATCCATGTTACATAAGAGCTTACTAAACTAATTAGTGTCATTGATTGTATTACTAGTATAAGGTTAATACAGGTCAATTGTTACCATTATAGCTATAATTTCCCTTTGATTTCCATAGGTATTTATATTCCAAACATTACAATAATGCTATATCACACATTAAAGTATATAATCTTATCACATACAACTTAACTATACTAACTAGGCTCAATATTACTACCCTTTTGTTATTGTATACCCATATTGAATCAAACCACATTACCTTTATATCATAGGGCATAAGTATTGCCAAGCTGGTTATAAGGGTTAAGCTTTACTCGACTTAATATGTCACACTAGTAGTAATACCATGATTAAGCTCTATGTAATCTGATGCTATATGTATAAGTAATGCCAAGTGTAACCAATGCAGTAATGAATATGATGGATCTATTACTCTTATTACGTATAACTAACACATCTTGTTATGCGTTACATAGGTCTAACTAGTATATGATGTTTATATAAGTAAGCTATGTTTAACTGTGAATACCATTGGTCTCTATTCCAATACAATATTGTTTCCATTAACTTGATATGATTTAATAACATAAATGGTTGTAATATTGATAAAAGCTAACCATATTTGCATAATTAGAGTGACTCTGGTTAATAATTCTTTATTCATTACAAAGAGACACTGGTTACATATTATACATTACTAAGAAGAGTACTAATCCCATTAAGAGGATGTGTAACTACTGGTTATATCTTAAGAGTGATAAACCATGTTGTATACATGATCCTTGGATACTAGTAAGCTTACCTTATATTCATAACATCTTAAACACATGAACAAAGACCATTGATATTAGTGAAGTATAATAACCATTACTCTTGGAATACAACTCTTATACTCTCCATGTTTGGTCATGGAAATTATATAGATCTAAGTGTAATGAAACCAGTACTACTTGTATTCAATAACTAAACATGCTACTAGTCTGAGTACACTTACTTGATATCATGTTAGGATAGGTCATTAGCTTGTTACTATGATTACAATTTCAGCAAGGATCAACACCATGCAACTTGATGAGATTCACTTACCATAACTAATAGCATTGGTTCATATTGGTTACATAACTGAATATGTAAAGCTTTTACATAGGGTATAAGACTAGCTAGCTTGATAATAATAATTGAATACACACACTATGATAATCATACTAGTATAGTACGCTTTCTTCATAATCAATAGCTTAACCAACCTGTTGCTTGTTGTTGTTCATTGCTGCTGCTTCAGGTTCCAGGGAACCACCAAAACCTTTCCCCGATCAATTAAAATTTAATTTATTCTTATATTTTGTGTTTTAGGAGGTGGACAAGGCCGAATTTGGCACTTTCCATGTACATGGACATGCTCGATTATGATTAACACAAGAAGGTAAGAGTCATTATGATTAACACAAGGTTGATTGGTTGTTGTTGGTTGTTGTTGCTTCAGGTTGAAGGTAAATCTAAACTGTTAATTTTAAAATTAGTGGAAAATGAAATTTGAGTCCAATCCACTTAGTTCCATCTCTCCTTGAAGAATCTATGTAAAAATGAGTTCTATTTAGGGCCATATAAAAGAGAGGGTAACCCATTGGATGCTTACGTTTTCTTCTTTTATTTTGTTTCTTGGTTACGTACCAAGCCGAGATAATGTGTGACCCTCTTCTATCTCAGGATGGTCCACGAGACCTAGGAGACGTTAAGAAGAAGGGCATGATCATATCATTGATCTTCCTCGTATGTTGGGATGATAAAAGCTTATAAGTTATATCATGAGACTCATGTGGACATTCTTCCATTAAAGAAGAACTTACCTTGTTGACTTTGTCTTGAAACCACCCTTGCTTGAGTTACACCCCCCTTAATTGTTGTGTGGGTTTTTGGTTTGGTTCTTTACTTATTCCTAAAGAAAGTTAACCACCTTGACTTTGAATCCCCTCTCCTTGACTTACTTTTTTCTCGTTGACTTTTATGATTTAACAATTAATATTTTATGTTATAAAATATTATTTGTTTAAATTATTAAATTATTAGGGTTTAAACCTAACCCTAAAGTTAGGACTAGTATGTTATCCCTAAAATACCTACCAAAACCATAAAAGAAACCTATTCTTACTCTTTCCACACACACACACACTCTTCTAAGCCGAGTTTTGATCTGAGGTTTTCTGCGGCTTATTCTTGTTCAGATTGTTGAGTGGTTGTGGCCCCTCTAGGAAAGTTCTTCTTGGTGAATTAAGCCACCGTGGGCTTACCTCTCCAACCTCTTACGACCATCGACCCTTAAGGCTTATTTCCATCTTGCCACAAGTCTCTTGTTCGTTGTAGTTTGGGGATTCTAGTTCTCCTTGCTGGTGTTGTCCTCCTCTTCTCCTTGTTGGTGTCGCCCTCCTCATCTCCTTGTTGATGCCACCCTGTGTATGTTGTCGTTGTCCTCTTCTATTGCTGGTGCCACCTCTGTATGTTGTTGGTTAGTATTTTGATATTTACCCCTAAAAGTTATTCTTGACAATTTGTTTTAAGTGTCATGATGAGATCTTCCCCGAGGGTTTGATCAATGATCCCTTAAAGTTTTTTATGATCATATATCTAAGAGGATAACAATAGCATATCAGGTAATATTATTTCTTGTTTCAACTAAGTAAATGTTTTGTCAGTTATTGTTTTTATGCTACCAGATTATGGATCAGAAGTTTTAATGTCTTGCTGAGTGTAACATACAAGTAGTTAATGTTTATAAATTAAAATAAATATTTATGTTTTAGCTAGCTATATTTTTTGCCCTTAAATTTTAACATGTTACACATAGATTATCTTAAAAATTACCTTATACAATTTACACAGATATCGATTATCTTCTGTACATGTTATATTTTTTTATATTTAAATATTTTCATGTTCATTATATATAGCATCATAGTAAAAAATATAGTTGTTTGTTTTTTCAATATATGTCTTTGATGCTTTGAAGTTGTTATAAATGCTTAAATTCCTTCAAGTTGTTTTATAAATTATAATTATAATTTTATGTTTCTATAACTTATGAACTTTCATATTCATGTATTTTCAAAGGATATCTATTGAGGCAAGATGTCAAGACAAGAGTCTTCAAAAATTCCTTGCAAACGCTCTAGGCTATCCAATGAAGGAGGAAGAGGAACCCCTTCTTTGACTGAGACTCCGAGGACGTCGGAGACCCATATCTCTACAAGGCAAGGAAGCTTGGGAGGGATAACTAGTGACCAAAGGAAATCTAATCAGAGGAGGAGATTATCAAATGAATATGTGAATAGATCATCCAAAGAATGTGCTCAAAATAGTGCTATGGATGCAACGTTTTTAGATAGGTTGCACATTAATACTCAACAACGGAGAATGTAGGGAATACATCACGACAAGAAAATATGTTTGGTAATTTTTTTTATTTTGTATTTTGGTGTATANATATGTTTTTTTTTTTTAATGTTTTTTGTTTTTGTTAAATGTTGTAATTACTTTCAAATGTGTATGTATAGAATATGATTTTAATGGGAGAGAAGATAATGAAAGAGAGAGTGGTTATCATGAAGATTCCAATATTGGTGAAGAGGGTGAAAGTGGATTCAGGGGGCTTTATCAAGAAACATAATATTACATGCCTACATCCACCTATCCCTCAGATGTTGGTGATGAGCTTCATTGGGAAGGGTATTGTAACATACCCAACCACCCACAGGACGGGGTACGCTACCTTCAAGCCCTCCCTTGGACTTCTTTCTCTTACTGATACCTTATCATTATTTAAGGATGCATAAAATAAAATACTTTAACAACATGCACAACAATAAACAACAAGCATGCATAGTCTAAAGATTCAATTAAATGATAATTAAATATACAACGGAAATAACATTCAAATACATGTAAATGATACCATAACAGAGAGAACTTATCTTTATGAAAGATGACACCAACTGACTGTAGACCAAGGACGTTCCACCCAACCATAGACACCACTGCTTCAAATCTTAATAACAGTGTCACCCCCGAGCTAGGGCTATGAATCCACAAGGATGGTTCCAGAGTGTACTTGGGTTCGAAAACCATTCAACTCTCATAGGTTTCCCAAACTAGTCAGCTCTCAAGATCTCACAGGCTTCCCAACTCTCACAATAATCCAAATACCCAACTCTTTTCTACCCATCTTGCACCACCCAAGAGAACGAACCTCCACCCTTCTTTTCCACGTAGTTCCTCAGGCAGTCCTTCTCCTTATTCGGGCTCCAACGCAACTAGTCCAGAATCTCAATGCTAGAACTCTCAGGACTTGCAGCTGTGAGCAACGCTAGTCATACGCCAATGCATATTAGACATGTGGCCTCAAGTCACAACTGGATCACACCAACGACCACTACAACCAACTATCCCGTGGCTAATTATTCAGTAGATCAGTTCCCTTTTTCCAAGCCAAGACGCAGATGCAGGTAAGGATGGATTAAGGGATGGGTAAGTGCATGCATGGGAGTGCATGAGGGATAGAATGGTGTGAATGCAGAAGTGAAGGAATGAACGATCCAACGACCAACCCCCCCATCAGACCAGAGGTGAGTTTAAGTAACTTCGTGGGGAAATCAAGAACCTCCTGGCCTTCCCCAAGAAGCTCATGTAACAGATCCCTTCCCTTAGACAAAAAGGTTAATTAAAAATAGGAATAAACACTTATCCTCTCAAGCCCCCTCTCTTGTGGAATCATAAGCCCCTATAAATCTAGTCCTTTTCCATCTAGCAACCAATGATGTGTTTGTCATTAATAATGATCAAAACATTACATGTCTTGGGCACACTGGCCTTTTAATAATTGTTCGGGCACTCTGGCCTCTCAACATTGTAACAATACATTATTTAAAATGGGGTTCAAAACCTGGGGTGTTACATCCCCTCCCCCTTATTTTGGCACTGTCCTTAGTGCATATACAAAATAGAGATCAAAATCTCAAATTTATTCAAAACGTTGCGGGTACTCTGCCCGCATGGCATCTTCATGCTCCCAGGTAGAATCTTCAGGACCGTAGTAGGTCCACTGAACTTTTACTAGCTCTATAACTTGATTCCGGAGCATTTTGACTTTTCTATCCAACACCCGCACTGGCTGAACTTGAAAATCTTCCTCCGTATCTACCTGAATTAGATGCCAATCAATAATATGGTTAGGATCATGTACATATTTATTTAGTAAAGAGACATGAAATACATTATGCACATTCATGGAAGTAGGCAATGCAAGCATGTATGCAACTGACCCTATTTTGTCCAATATTTCAAATGGACCACAAAATTTGGCTGCCATATTTGTACAACTACCCAATTTCAAAGAGATTTTTTTGGGCTTCACTTTCAAAAGTACATGCTCCCCTACTCTAAATTCTCTAACTGTCCTGTTCTTGTCTGCATAAATTTTTTGTCTATCCTGAGCCGCCTTTAAATTCTTCTTGATCTTGACCACCTGGTCTTCCATGTCCTTGAGAAACTCTGACCCAAGTACCACTCTATCTGCTGGGTTATCCCAACTTACTGGAGTATCACATTTCCTACCATACAAGGCTTCAAATGGGCTCATTCTCAATGAAGCTTGATACCCATTATTATATGCAAACTCAACCAAGTGTAAGTAATCTTCCCACTTAGATGGCTTATCCATCACATACATTCTCAACATGTCTTCTATTGTTCGATTGACCCTCTTTGTTTTCCCATCTATCTGGGGATGATATGTTGTGCTAAAGTTTATATTTGTGCCAAATCCTTTAAGCAATCCCCTCCAGAAATTGGAGGTAAAATTTGTATCTCTGTCTGAGACAATTGTTCTAGGTATCCCATGCAACCTAGCAATTTCCTTCATGAAAATTTGTGCAATATTAGATGTTGTATGCGTTGTCTTCACAGGCACAAAATGAACAACCTTTGTTAATTTGTCAACCACCACCATGATTGAATCATGTTGCTTATTCGTTATAGGTAACCTGTGATGAAATCCATGGTGATCACTTCACATTTCTTCTCTAGGATTGTCAATGGCTGCATCAAACCAGCTAGGTGCCTATGCTTAGCCTTCACCTTTTGACATTCCATACATTGAGCGATGTAATCAACAAAATCCTTCTTCATTCTCGGCCAAAAGAACTGGCTTCTTACCACTGTAATTGTTTTCTGGTAACCAATATGTCCAACATAAGGAACATCATGCATTTCTTTCAGTACCAAATTCTTTAGTTCTCCAAAACTAGGAACATAGATTCTATTTTTATGCATGAGTAATCCATCTTCCTTTATCTCATACTCCTTTATTCTGTGTTGTACATCTCCTTGCTGTAAGTTTTCCTTTACCTGTAGGTAATGTTGATCTGTAACAAGACCATCTAAAATTCTGCTCTTCAAGTTTGAATGATGCATAATGACAACACTAGCATGCATGAGATGCAGTCTCCTACTAAGTGCATCAGAAACTTTATTCTCTTTTCCCTTGATATGTTTGATATTGAAGTCATATTCACTTAAAAATTCCAGCCATTGTGTTTGCCTGACATTCAAGGTCGGTTGTTCAAAAAGATACTTCAGACCATTGTGGTCTATCCTTAATTCAAATTTCTTCCCCATGAGATAATGCCTCCAGGCATGAACAATGGCAGCAATTTCCAAGTCTTGGGTGGCATAGTTCCTCTCATGTTCCTTAATATTTTTGGACTCATATCCAATGACATGTCCATTTTGTGTGAGGACTCCCCCAAGTCCTTCCTTACATGCGTTTGTACATACCACAAAACTTTCATTTGGGTCAACAATCTTTAACACAGATGCACTAGTAAGTAATTCCTTTAATAGATTAAAATTATTTTCACACTTGAGTGTCCATTCAAATTTAGTTCCCTTCTTTTGCAAAGAAGTGATGGGATGAGAAATCTTAGAGAACCCTACTATTAACTTTCTGTAGTAGCCAGCTAATCCCATAAAATATCTGACATCTGACACATTTCTTGGTGTTGGCCATCTTTTAATGGCTTTGATCTTCTCTGGATCTACTGCTATGCCTTGTTCTGAAATAACGTGTCCCATGTAATGTATCTGCTTTTGATAAAAAGAACACTTACTCAACTTGGCATACAACTGATGTTATCTCAGCACTTGCAATACCAGTCTTAAGTGATGTTCATGCTCCTCTTCAGACTTAGAATAGATAAGTATGTCATCTAGGAATACTATGACAAACTTGTCCAAAAAATTTCTGAATATGCCATTCATTAAGCACATGAAGACAGCTGGTGCATTGGTCAGTCCAAATGGCACCACTACAAATTCATAATGCCCATACCTGGTCCTAAAGGCTGTGTTATGGATGTCTTCTTTCTTGATCCTTACTCGATGGTATCTTTCCATCAGGTCAATCTTTGAGAATATCTTTGCTCCTCTTAGTTGATCAAAGAGGTCATCGATTCGGGGTAGAGGATACTTGTTCTTTATAGTGTATTTTTTTCAACTGTCGGAAGTCAATACACAGCCTCAAGGTTCCATCCTTATTTTTGAAAAAACGTACTAGTGCTACCCAAGGTGAATCACTTGGACGTATGTACCATTTCTTCAACAATTCCTCCAACTGCATTTGTAATTATTTTAACTCCGGTGCACTCATTTTGTAAGGGGTTTTTGACACCGGGACAACTCCTGGCACTAAATCAATTGAGAAATATATCTCCCTTCTTGGTGGCAATCTAAGTATTTCTTGAAATACATCATCAAATTCCTATAGTACCGAGAAATATTTGAGGCTTGGACCCTTTGTTATATATGGCTCTTCCACATGAGCTGCATACAGTTGACATCCTTTTCTAAAACATATTTTTAGTTGTAAGGCTGAAATCTCCCTTATAGAGATGTGTCTTGGAACTCTTTTCACAATGCTCTATTTTCTATTTCCATCAATACATGTAAATGTCTTGTTATGACAATCTAGGACATCATGATGCTTGTCCAACCAATCCATTCCAATCATAACATCAAAACACCCCAATGGTATGATATTTAGATCAACACTAGTATTCACGCCATTAAGACTTATAGAACAACTTCTGACCATATCGTGGATTCTTCTTTTGGTTCTAGTGGCTAACTGAACCAATCTTGCTTTTCCAAGTTTGTTTTTCTCCAAATGTAATCTATCCACTATCTTAGGATCAATTTAGCAATGACTCGCTCCTGAATCAATCAAAATAGCAATAGGCTGATTTATGATCTTACCCTCCACCTCAATCATATTGGACTGGTACTATGTTTGTCAATCATCTAAAGCTGAATAGATTCTTCTCATATCTTCGACTGTTGTATCCTCTTGGATGTTGTGCATAGTCTTCACTTTGTTCTTTTGGTGTGGGCAAACCTTGTACATGTGATCTTCCTTGCATCCCCGGAATTGGATTGGTGGTCTTCCCCTTTTCCCCAAGGAATCTTCCTTCTTGAAATCCACCTTAGCATACTGATCTTGATGATTTCTATTAGGCTCACTCTTATTGAAGGGAGGTTTGAATCCTTTCCTCCTCTAATTGGACTTCACATTTTTCTTGTCCTTCTAAGATTTCTGTAAGGATTCTCTTCCCTGGCCTTGTTCATACAGGTAATTAGCTTTCCTGATGGCATCAGTCAAGGTCTTGGGTTCATCATACTTGATCTTTTCCTTATAAAAGGCTGACAATCCACTTAGAAATATCTACATTTTCACTTTCTCATATCCAATAAACCTAACATACTTTAACAATCCCAAGAAACTTCTCGTACTTTTCCATAGTCATGCTTCCCAACCTGAGTTCAAAGAACTCCTGCATTTTCTTTTCTTAGACATGCTCTGAGAGGTACTCCTTCTAGAAGTACTTGTTGAATTGCTTCCAAGTGATACTACTTTCATTATCATGTTCCACTTGCTTCAGTTGGTCCCACCACATTGTAGTTTTCCCATGTAAATGGTAGGTGGAAATCCTGGATTCCAGGTTTGAGGAATAGTTATGCAACTGAAAATATCTTTGGAGCCCAAGAAACCATGCTTCAACATCATCTTCCCTTTCTCTTTCACCATCGAAGGAAGGTGGCTCGAGCTTCCTCAACTCTCCTTGCAAACTATCTACCACTTGTTTCCATCTTTGGTGTCTGACAAGAGACACCTTTGGACAGCTTATGGGATCTTCTGATGCATAAAATTTTCTTTCTGAGTAAGTAGGTGAGTGGTGTCCACAAGCTCTACTGGTTGGAATAACCAGCTCTTCCACGATCATCCCTTCTTTCATGGCACCTACCTTCTTCCTCTTGTCTTGAGTTTGATCCCTTCTTCGTTTGTCTCTACAACTAATTTAAGCTCTGCAACGCTTGAGCATTTATCTAACTTTTCTCTCTCATCAATATCTCGTTGTCTACTTTGTAGCTCCGCACTTCCATCTTCAGGATTCTTAACATTTCCTGCTCTCCTTTTTCCTTGCGTCCATTGGACTCTATGTCTGCATTACTAACTCTGGTATTCTGGCCTTTGGCCTCCTTATTATGACTAGAGGCTCCTCCACCTTCTTCCATTTCCTCAATATGTATCCTGAGCTGATCTTCTTAAGCCCCTTAATCCTGCAAAATGTGCAAGCGACCATTTTGTTAGAATTACACATATGATAAAAAAAATTGCCAAACCATGCTACAGGTCTCTTTCTTCTTTTCTTTGTTCATGGAGATCATATCCCCATTCTATAAAAATAACAACATCCTGTTATCCTTGGTCGATACATAACTTCATCCTGTGCAGGCGCTTCCTTCAAACCACCTTCCCAGGTGACCACAACTAGAAACTGCAGCTAAATCTTTCCTTAGCACCTTTTTGTCTCAAAGACAACCAATTCGGTCCTTATCACTCCTTCCCTTAGCTCTTAATATGCATATGACCACGACCATGACCCAACACTTAGTTGAAAAAGTGCTTGTCTAGAGCTTTGGGACTTCAGAACTTTCAACCATGACCGAATCAACAGTCCTCGTCCTCTTTCACGACCAAAGATTGAGATCCACTTCAGGACTCCGCGCTTCGGGAGTCTCAAATTTCCTCTCTTGCCTCCTCCTAGAATGCTTTTACCCAGAGTTCATGATCTACCGACGAGTGTCCTCCCACAGATCAACGAATGTGATTTTCTTTGGCTCTTCTGGCTTCAGAATTTTCAAACTTCCCTTCTGCACTTTATCTCGAAGTGCTTTCACCTGAAGTCGATGATCCTTCGATGTGTGTCTTCTGGAATCAACGGTCGATATGTACTCCAACCTTCAGGAGTTTTTGACCCTATTGGCATCAGAATTCACTCTTGGATTGCAGCAGGAGTAAGCATGAGGCCCATTAGTTTATGTCACTATTTGTTTACAAAGGGTGATCAAATGGAGGTAAAATCAGAACAATATCGCTTAACTCAGAAAACTGGGTTGGAACAAAAAAGACATGCGAGGTCTTGATCTAACTTAAGCCAGTAATTTTCACATAGTGATGAGTAAGTGGAGGGAAAGAAAAGGGAAATAGAGTCTGCTTTGGACATCCGGTCTTCCAGCAAGCCTTTAAAGGGGGAAAAGTCTCAGATATGAGATCCTCTCAGACCCGAGAAACTTCAAAGTAAACTTAAAATGTTGCAGAACTAATATAATCAAACATGCATCATATAGTTATTACAACACCCGATTGGATCATACGTGCTCGGGCTTTAAGATTCAGAGGAAAAAGGAAAGGAGGAGGTTGGCTATCATTAAACAAGAAGTCTCAAAATGTCAGTCTATAACCAGAGAACCAAAGGATTTGTTAAAGTTTTACAATTTGGAGCTTTGCTCTACCATCGATCCTTACAAAAATAGAAAACTGTGTGTATATACTTAGAAAAATTCGCCCAACAGAGGCATGCTCGAACCTCCAAGGTGTGGCGTCTCTTCAGTAAAACCTGGACAAAACTCCTTCATTAGATGCCACCTTAACTCAGCATGGCTCTTGCAGGGGGGACCTGCACACAAGGGTACCACAGGTTGATTTCTCTAGGCCTCACATACCTTCCATTTATGGCTCGAGCTGAGGTTTCATCTACCTGCTCGATTTTCATTAACTGCTTCCCCAGGGAGTGGTCGAGATGACATGCTCAGGAGAAGACCACGTGCTTTCTCTCTAAGGCTCGAAGGCTAGCCTCCCTTTCTTCTGGCATCGCCATCAATGTAACCCAGGGCCATGACCTGGTGCCTCTCTCCAAGGGCGCTTCGACATTTCTTCTTTCGGGGATTTCTACTTCCCCTGCCTTCAAATTTTCTAGTGCCCAAACTCACGAAACATCCCTCTAGGATCAACGGTTGGATCAGATTTAAAAACTAATGGCCACAATCATTTTACATTGAACAACCCTAGCCCTGCGTGCTCACTTTCTTTGGCAATACTCCATACAACCCTGGTGCTATGACCGTGGGCCCGCACACAAAGGCACCTTCGCATCTCGTGTATCATGGATGGAAGGGAGTCGACCCTTGTATTTCAAAGTCACAATAGACGAGATGGAGATTGGACTTAATCAGGCGCCACGTATCCTTCAAGACTAACGGTCTCGATCCTTTCATGGATTCTCCCACTGAGAGTTCTCTCTCCTCTTCCTCTAACCGCCTTTCCATACGACCTTGTGCTATGACCGTGGGACTGCACCCAAATGCGCCTTCACATCTCGCGTATCATGGATGGAAGGGAATTGACCCTTGTATTTCAAAGTCACGATAGACGAGATGGCGACTAGACTTAATCAGGCACCACGTATCCTTCAAGACTAACAGTCTCGATCCTTTCAGGGATTCTTCCACCGGGAGCTCTCGCTCCTCTTCCTCCAACCGCCTTTCCATACGACCTTGTGCTATGACCATGGGCCCACACCGAAAGGCGCCTTCGCATCTCGCGTATCATGGATGGAAGGGAGTTAACCCTTGTATTTCAAAGTCATGATAGCCAAGATGGCGATCAGACTCAATTAGGTGCCACCTATCCTTCAAAACTAACAATCCTGATCCTTTCAGGGATTCTCCCACTGGGAGTTCTCGCTCCTCTTCCTCCAACCGCCTTTCCATACGACCTTTTTCTATGACCATGGGCCCAAACCCAAAGGCACCTTCGCATCTCACGTTTCGTGGATGAAAGGGAGTCGATCCTTGTATTTCAAAGTCGCAATAGCCGAGATGGCGACCAGACTTAATCAGGCGCCACGTGTCCCGACTGGATCGGATGACCACAATCATTTCGTGACTTTGGACCTAAGGGATGAGCACATACACTAAAAATCATGCAAATCTGTGTATCTAGCTTACCCGATGACCGTTGATCTGCTCCATTGATGGATCCTCGCCACTGGAAAAAAAAATGGCCGTTCACTTGATTTTAAGCCCGAAATGGACTTCTTCTGTGTGTTGCGCTTGACGCTCATGACTGCGACCTTGGATAATTTCATTTGATGGGTCTTAAGCCCCATTTCTTCACATTTTACACCAAGGGATTGAAATCAGAGAGAAACACCCCTCTTACAAGAATTGGCGCTAACAGACCCAACGCAGCCTGTCACATCTTTCCGCACAAGAGTGCCCGGTCTTCAGACTGCACAATCTGTCGCCACGTGGTGAAATACTAGAAGTGGACACATGGCCCAATCAGGCGAGTGACATGTGTCACATTCTAATCGACTTTTCAATACTTCAAATGTTCAAATCTCACTGACACGTGGCACACATCCCATGTGTCCACATCATCCCAGGTGACGTCCGCAAGCCATGTCACTTCAGAAATTCCAGGGTCCACCTCACCTTTGGGTGACGTCATCGTGCCCCATCACTTTGTCTCTTAGGGATTTGGGACTTCGGGAGTTTCCTTACTAGCGCATGTCCAATTCTCCCGAACTCTGAATTCTCGAACTGGCCAATCTATCACCATGTGTCCGCTTGGATCGGATGACTAAGATTCACTTCGGGTCTTCACCTGGAGTCCACGGATCTGCTCCACGTGTCCTCCTTAATATGATGGCTATGTTTTACTTCGGGACTCCGAACTTCGGAAATCTCAAACCTCAACTTGTTTTGAAAAGTTTTTATCCGAAGTTCACGATCTACTGATGTGTGTCTCCCATGGATCGATGGCTATGATTTCTTCGAGACTCCGGACTTCGGAAATATCAAACTTCAAAACTTATCTGGCCCCACTGGATTTTATCTAAAGCCCTAGATCTGGTGACGCGTGATTCTCGACAGATCAATGGCTGAGATCCTTTCGAGTCTTTGGGTTTTAGAATTCTCAGTTTTCAAAACATGTCTGGCCCCATTGGCTTTTATCTGAAGCCCTAGATCTAGTGATGCGTGTCCTCCTACAGATCAACGGTCCTCGACTACTTCTTCTCTTCAGAGGTTTTTCGTTCGAGTACCAACATGTCACATCACTGCATTCCTTTCAAATTGCAGGGGCATGCATCAACGGTTTGGAGTAACCCAATTTTCGCCCCTCAATTCTCCTGATACTGACACATAACCCCTTGGGGAAGCTGTGGTTTAGATTGTGGAACCACCTTGGGAAATTATCTCCCATGCTACTTGGTTCCCCGCAATGCCTGCTATCTGTTGATCTCTCTTTCCAATGGGATCTGACGGTGGTGACCTTAACTCTTTCTACCTTTACATCGAACACCTATCCTCCAATCCAACAATCTTGGATCTCTCCTGATCCTATAGTGGCGATCACTCCTGAATTCGAAGTGGACAGTCACGATCCTTCAAACCCCTTACGATGGGTCTCTGACATTCTATCTTCTGCGTATATTCTACAATGCCATTCCTCCTGAACATTTCTACTTCATGATTAGAATTCAATCTCGACCCCAAGACTCTGACCAACAGACCCATCCCGTACTGGCCTAGTGTTTCAACCAGAAGCTCTGATACCGAACTGTAACATATCTATCCAACCACAGGCCGGGGTACAGTACCTTCAAGCCTGCCCTTGGAATTGTTTCTCTTACTGATACCTTTTCATTATTTAAGGATGCATAAAAGAAAATACTTTAACGACATGCACAACAATAAACATCAAGCATGCATAGTCTAAATATTCAATTAAATGATAATTAAATATACAACATAAATAACATTCAAATACATGTAAATGATACCATAACAGAGAGAACTTATCTTTATGAAAGATGACACCGAATGGATGCATACCAAGGAAATTCCACCCAACCGTAGACACCATTTCTCCAAATCTCAACAACAGTTTCACCCCCGAGCCAGGGCTATGAATCCACAAGGAAGGTTCCAGAGTGTACTTGGGTTCCCAAAATAGTCATCTCTCACAGGTTTCCCAAACCAGTAAGCTCTCACAAGTTTCCCAAACTAGTCAGCTCTCAAGCTCTCATAGGATTCCCAACTCTCACAACAATCCAAGTACCCAGCTCTCTTCTACCCATCTTTCACCACCCGAGAGAACGAACCTCCACCCTTCTCTGCCACGCAATCCCTCAGACAGTCCTTCTCCTTATTCAGGGTCCATCGCACCTGGTCCAGAATCTCAATGCTGGAACTCTCAGGACTCATAGCTGTGAGAAACACTGGTCACAAGCCAACACATCTCAGACATGTGGCCTCAGGTCACTGATGGATCACACTAACGACCACTACAACCAACTATCCTGTGGCTAATTCTTCAGCAGATCGATTCCCTTTTTCCAAGACAAGATGTAGATGTAGGTGAGGATGGATCAAGGGATGGGTAAGTGCGTGCATGGGAGTGCATGAGGGATATAATGGTGTGAATGCATAAGTGAAGGAATGAATGAGCCAATTACCAACCCCCCCATCAGACCAAAGGTGGGTTTAAGTAACTTCATGGGGAAATCAAGAACCTCCTGGCCTTCCTCAAGAAGCTCATGTAACATATCCCCTCCCTTAGACAAAAATGGTAATTAACAATAGCAATAAACACTTAGCCCCTCAAGGCCCCTCTCTTGTGGAATCATAGCCCCCTATAACTCTAGTCCTTGTCCGTCTAGAAACCAAGGATATGTTTGTTATTAATAATGATCAAAACATTACATGTCTTGGGAACACTAGCCTTTTAATAATTGTTCGGGCACTCTAGCCTCTCAACATTGTAACAATACATTATTTAAAAATGGGGGTTCAAAACCTGGGGTGTTACAAGTATACTGAAGAAATGACCCTCGAATGATGCTCATATGTTAAAAGAAGACTGCAAAATGATTTGAGGTGCTTGGATCTCCCTCAAGAGAGTAAGCAAAGCTTGGAGATTGTTTTTCATTCATTGAAAAACTTTATGGATGCATATCAAAATATGGGGCCAACGACTGGTAGCTTTATCGATTTTATGAGGAGATGGAAGTCAGAGGTGATGGACCTCGATAAATGGGAAGTAGTAAAAATTAGAGTATCGAAAGAAAATACAATTTCTATGTTCAATTTCAAAGAGGGACCAAAACAAAAGATGTTGAAGGTGCAATATTTTAAGCACCCCAACATAGCAGGACATATTTATAATAGATTTTTGGCAGCATATGAGAAGTTTTTGTGGAATGATGAGGTTCCACATTACTTTACTAGACTCTTTTATGTAGATTTTTTCATGGGCATGCACCCTGATTATAGAAGCCTACTGTCCAGTTATTATGGAGTTGTGTTGACAACCAATTCACATTTTTCTACTGTCCTTACAAGCTTCCTACACCAGTGTTTTGCAAACTTTGATTTTCGTCGCAATCCTTGAATAAAACGACACTATTATTTCATGCGTTTGCACACTTACCTTGGTTCTCGTTTTCATGACTGCAAGCGTGAAAACTTGGTTTTCGAAGTCAGATTAAAATCATTACTGGATTGTTGTGATCATTCTTGTCGATATGCCCATTGCATTTCCAATTTGATTATGATTATACAATCGACAAGACTCCAAGATTCTTATTCATTTGGCATTCTTTAATTGTTAATTTGACTTGTTAAGGATTGTGATTAAATCATTGATTTATTGATGGTTTGATGTATCTTGATCAAATTCGTTGGCACATTGGTTTTATGAAAACTCATTGACATTATGGATTAGACCCTTGGCGCACAACGCATATTTGATATGATCAAACCCTTGGTGTTGATTTCTAATTATTGTTTTGATTTAAAAAAAAAACTATGCAAATTCTATGCTTATATGAATTTTTGGGTCGACTTACCATAGGTTCCATTGATCGATTGAATGGCATGATTTTTTAACATATGAGATTGTGATTTGAATCATTATATGCACTGGTGGTTGTACTATGGGAAATGATTGTTTTGCATGGGCTGAGTTAGCTCCACCACCTTCGCACATCCTGTCATTAATTCTTTCCCCCTATCCCGGTTAACTCTGTTGTTTTTGGGTAAGCTCATTAAGATATCAACCCTGCGTATACTCTGTTTGAACCCTTGCCCATTCGCCCTACTCACCGTGTGTTCCTCTCTATGGCACCGGTGGTGCGCATAGAGCCAAATGGTAGTCAAGCTCTGTTACTATTCGATAATTCCCGTAAGGATTTAGAAAACAGTGGTTGGCTGGTGTTTATACAAAGGTTCAAGGGTTTCAACCTTTCAGTTTCCCAACAATTTTCCCTCACCTTTGACGAGTGTAGGGCTAAATTCGGTGACATACATCTTGAGCTGAATGAGGAGTTCATAAGATCTGTTATAGGACTAGCAGCTACAGGCCAACGATGGTTTAAAAACTCCAAAGTCGACGAGGTGCCGTGGCCATTACTATTCGTATCAAGAAAGGTTATTTCCTGTTATAAAGGTATGCCTATTTCTACCCTCAAACACAGGTGGCACGATCTTTTGGTAATCGTTAAACAATTTGTGACCTGTGAAGGTCGGTATGGCTTGGTATTTCTGTATCACCTCCGATTATTGATGAATTTAATGGGCTATCCTTTGAACATACCGCATTACTTCTTGCATACTCTTTACAATATGTCTAAGAGATTCAAGCGCGAGAAGGCTGATAGCAGCCTTTTTCATCACGGCTTGATTCAACTAATTATCGTCCACCATTTAAATCTTAGTGGCGATAATTGGAAAGTCTTTCTATCCAGAAATGGCTTTGCTAATCTAGAGTCTGCTCAAATCGACAAGGCTGTGGTCAGTGAGACTCTGGCTAGACCAGTCGTGCCACTGCATATCCTTCTACCCCATATCAAACCCTCAGTTTTCCCCGATTTGGACTTACCTGATGCCTTGGTTAACCCATGCGCTAAGGATGATAGTAAGGTCGTCAAAATACTTGTGAGGAAGAAATACATCAATGATACTACTGTCGACAGAAGGGGGAAGAAAAATGCTCGATTGATATCAAGACTTGCCCGGAACAAACCTAAATAAAACATCGACCAAAAGCCCATAGTGCTGAGCGAGGACTCAGACTCCGATATCTATCATTTCCTAGCTGAAGAGTACCCCTATTCTCTTGGCTTGTGCTCTAAGAAACCCTATGACTATGTCTCTAACTTACCCCCTTGTCTCAAAAACAACCCGAATTACCCGGGAATCAAGTTGCACAATGAAACCCCTGGTGACTTAAACAAACCCTCGCCTGTGATGCCAAAGCCCGGGAAACCATCATGTGTCCAATGTAATGTTTGGTTAGAGCGTTATTACACCGACATTCCCTTGTTGCAATCAAAGATCAAATCGTTAGAGGAGCAAGTTACAGTGCTGTCAAAAGAAAAAGACAGGCTTCAAGCTAATGACAAGAAACAAAAAACCACCGGTTCGATTATCTTCAGGAATGTCGAGTCAGCAACGACCTTCGTCAATTCCAAATTATCATGACCAAGTTGTCTTCTGATTATCCAGGTATGAATTTCAATATCAATTTTGTTTTTTGATTTGTTTTGGATTAATATAACCGATTGGATTTGCTTTCTATAGCTCTGTTCGTTTTGATTCAAAATGATTCTATTTCTCTCAGTTTACCAAATCAATTTCGTTATGAATCATGAGTGGGAAATTTGTTTGCAAAACTCGGACATAGCTACGATTTAGTTAATGAGATTTTATTATTCTCAGTTTAGTATAAATGATTGATTTTCTTTTGATTATGTTTGGCTTGTTTTTGAATCAATTATGTTCATGTGATTTAGGATAGTCGATTGGATTGGTTTCGATTAGTTTCATTTGCTTCTAATAGACTCAAAACAACCATGTTGACTTCGATTTACCAGGAATGACTCTGTTTTGTATTGAATCAACATTCTCGTTTGGTTTTTGATTACGTTCGACCTATGTAAAAGATCTATTTGCTAAATATCGTGTGGCTGCCTTGATTGATATGATTTTGCATAACGATTTTGGTTGACCCCAAACTATTTCAATTCGTTCCTGTTTGATTTGATTTGTAAACGATTGTTGTGTGCTACGATTAGCATGATCGTTGGTATATGTTTGATATAGTTCTATTAATCTGAAAAACGATCATGTTGATTTCATTATCATTCGACAATGATTTTGTTAATGGATAAGGCAACATAAACGATTGCATAAATGATTTGTTCAACCGGTTACAGTTTGTGCCGATTGGAATTGGTTCATGAAAATGATTTCATTGTTGTCCAATTACCTATGCGATTCTGTTTACCCCAAATTGGTGATAACAAATTGAACATAGTGCATACAAGTTTTTGAATGGTTTGTTTAACAATCAAATATTGGTTTAATAGTTTGAATATAATTTTTTAAGATTCGAATTTGTTTTAAAACGATTCTGTGTTCAATTTAGACCAGCTACAGAATCGCAAGATTCTGTAGCTAGTCTTAAAAATTAGATTCCTTTCAATTTTATCAACAAAATATGCTCTAATCTTGTCTATTTTTGTCCCCTTTTAGGTGCATATGAATTAAAATGATCAATGTGGCATGCTATGGCAGTTTGAGAGATGTTTTTGTGATATAGTTTTATTATAGGGTGTTAGTTTTAGTCAGACTTGGGAGATTATCTCCAGATTTTCTGTAAACTGTTTTGATAATTCCCACATGGATGTTTTACCCTGTGGGAGGTCTTTAAATACTTGTTATTTTTTGTAATGGGAACCATCATCATCACTGTGGAGAGAACCAGACTATGTATTTATGATTCAGACTGAGATGAAATTTGATGTCTTGTAACAACTTTCGCTTTCAATATATCAAACTTTTGTTTCAGGTTTTTGCATATCAGTTTGCAATTAATTATCGACTACTTTAGCTATCATAATTCATTGCATGTTGATGTGATTTGATTTATATGTTGTCCATATCTGATATCTCTTATTTAAAAATACAACAATCACTTTAATTCAATTTAATGAATACAAGTTTATCTTTTTCATTAATTGAATTGTTTTGCACAAATTGTTGCATACAGATTTATCTAATTGTGATGGTTTGTAAATCATAAAATTGTTGTTATTTTTATGTCTTGTTTGTCATGTCATTTATATTTGAAGAGCACAACTGCTTCTTGTTTACGAGAAGCTCGTGGATAATCCAGTGCGGGTTTCTTCCCACCGAACAGCTGAATCAACTATTGGATACATGACGAACCTGAAGCGTTACTTCAGGTCAGTTTGCTACTATTTGTCATTTAATAGTTAGCTTATTAGTGTTATTTAAGTAGTTTAGATAAATATATTAGTTTAGATTCGTAGTTAGAGTTATTATTTTAGTTTTTTAGCTTAGATTGTTTGTCTTTTTCATAAAATTATAAAAATCCAAAAATAATAGTTTCACTGTCTTAGGACAGATTACAAATGATTTTTGCAGGTTTTAATTTAAATCCATAATTTGTAAATATTGTATATTTGTAATTAAAGCTGATTCTGTTGATAATTAAACATTTACTTTTATAGAATTATAGTTGTATGATTTAGGTAATAGATTGTATATATGTAGTTTAGATTTGTTTATTAGTTTGTTTAGATTA
>ML779471.1:115421-145649 GCA_009831015.1 Picea engelmannii
ATCACTTTAATTCAATTTAATGAATACAGGTTTATCTTTTTCATTAATTGAATTGTTTTGCACAAATTGTTGCATACAGATTTATCTAATTGTGATGGTTTGTAAATCATAAAATTGCTGTTATTTTTATGTCTTGTTTGTCCTGTCGTTTATATTTGAAGAGCACAACTTCTTCTTGTTTACGAGAAGCTCGTGGATAATCTGGTGCGGGTTTCTTCCCACCGAACAGCTGAATCAACTATTGGATATAGGACGAACTTGAAGCGTTACTTCATGTCAGTTTGCTATTTGTCATTTCATAGTTAGCTTATTAGTGTTATTTAAGTAGTTTAGATAAATATATTAGTTTAGATTCGTAGTTAGAGTTATTATTTTAGTTGTGTAGCTTAGATTGTTTTTCTTTTTCATAAAATTATAAAAATCCAAAAATAATAGTTTCGCTATCTTAGGACAGATTAAAAATGATTTTTACAGGTTTTAATTTAAATCTGTAATTTGTAAATATTGTATATTTGTAATTAAAGCTGATTCTGTTGATAATTAAACATTTACTTTTATAGAATTATAGTTGTATGATTTAGGTAATAGATTGTATATATGTAGTTTAGATTTGTTTATTAGTTTGTTTAGATTAGTTTATTAGTGTAGTTTTCATTTATTTTTCTAGGACTTAGATCGGCCAACGGAGCCGCTAAATCCGTCAGGGTGGGTTATCCCAAAGGCCTTGGGTTATTTAGACAACCCCGGACTGGATCGACTCTTCCAGTTGACGGATGGTCAATTTCGCCCATCAACAAATGGCGCTAGAAGGAGGCCCTAAAATTCATTAATGGCACGAGGCGGTCGCAAGACTCCTCCACCACCTAATCGCTCACCTATAGTGACAAGAAGTCATTCAAACGATAACATTCCCCCTCAAACAACAACCACATCAAATGACGATCCACAGATCACAGTTGAGCCAACAACCCCGAATCCTACAGGTTGTGACATACAAGAGATTGTCCGACAATCTCTCATAAGAACACATAGTGCCTTAGCCCGTTTGAGGCAACCAAATCGACCTTTGGACCAACCTTTAGATTTCTATGATATCAGAGAACAACTCAGAGGCACTAACCTCATTGTCAACCCTACAGATCCAATCCTCACTGCTATTGCAGGAGGATCTGGTATACCTCCCTCACCACCTCCATCATCCCCTTCTTATTTGGAAGAAGACTCCTCTGAAGGAGGCAGTTCCCCTTCGCAGCCTTCCACACCGACTACACCAATGGCCAACCAGAACAAATCTGCTAGGCCTTGGATCGACTAGGATGCAGTAGCCGTACCTGGGGCACAACACCCCTTACCCAAACATCCAGAGAAGTGGCTTCCCAAGTTTGACCCTGACTCTAAACAGATCGCCGAAGATCACATTAAAAAGTTTATGTTAGCCATAAGACTCCGCAATGTAGAGCACAAAGACGTAGTCTGTAGGTTGTTCCCTTACTCTTTTGAGGGCAATGCATCTACATGTTACTTTGCCCAGCAACCCCATACCATCGTGTCTTGGGAAAAGTTTGAATCCTGCTTTTTGGAAAAGTTCGGAGATGATAAAACTCCAGAAGTTCTAGTTATGGAGCTTTCTAGCTTAAGAATGAACCCAAAAGAGAAAATTAAAGACTTTAATCAAACATTCTTAACACTTAAGAACCGAATCCCCACGGATTCCATGCCTGCCGAGAATCTTATTATAGCATACTATACTAAATCTTTGCATCAAAGTATAGCCATTTGGGTTAAAGGATCTAATAAATCCACGTTGTTAGAAGCCTTCGAAGAGGCCAGCCAGATTGAAAAGGACATCCTTAGTCTAAAACACACTACTAACAACGAAACAGAAACTAGCTCTTCTTCCAAAAAGAAGATCGAAATCCCCCCTAAACCTACTCAAAGTAAAACGCAACCTGAAAACTCTGATTTAGAAAAATTAACTAAAGTCGTTCAAAAACTGTCAAATCAAGTCATAGATTTCAAAAGGACGGTCGAAGAAGATTCTTCGAGCAAAGGGCCTTACAAACCCCCATTCAGGAAGCCTTTTCCCACCAACCAACCTAATCCTACTACTGAGGGCCTTAATCTAGAAAGTCTGCAATACGCCTTACAAACAATTCTAGAAGCCTAGGATAACTTGATGCCTCCTGAGATTCCTAAGGAGGTTGTTGAACAAGAGACAGTTCAAGAAGAAGTGTCTTCTCCAAAAAAAATTGGACACTTCTCGGATAACATCTTTCAAGCTAACTTCGAGACAGTACATCCCTATAATACTAGGAGTAAGACAACAAGCAAACCTTCTTCTGAAAACACTACGACTTTTCCCTCAAAGAAATCTAAATTAGCTGAGACTAAACATAATCATGTAAACCCCAACTTAGATTATGATTTAGTGGAATATCTTTAAAATTTAAGGGCTAACATTTATGTTTAAGAGTTATTAAAATTTCCATTTCTGCTACAAAAAATGTTACAGAACATATTAGAGAATAGAAAAAACGGTAATTCAACCAGTAACAAGGTTGTTCAGAGAAAAGTTTCTCAGAAGACTTCCACTAAGAATAACCCTGATCCTCAAGATAAAGGAAGCCTTCCTGTAAATAATGTAAATAATGTAGATAAAGTAGCTTTAGAAACTGCGAGTAAAAAGCCACAAGCTACTACCCTTAGTACTCACAAAAATGTACCTCCATTTTTGTTAACTTTCAAAATCTTTAATAGAAACGTGCACAATTGTATGGTAGAATCAAGGGCGACATCCAATAAAATGCCATGGTCTGTATGTCAGAAGATTAATGCTGAGGTTGAACCATGCACATTAAAAATCATCCAACTTGATCGAACTAATGTTAAAGTTATAGACGAATTAAGGAATGTGCTTATAAGATTATCGTCTAACCCCAAGGTTCATCAAGTAATTCATATTATCGTTGTGGATATTCCAGAAGTGTATGGTATGTTATTAAGCAGGGATTGGTCAGAGTAGTTACATGGCTATTTCGCGACAGATTGGTCTCACCTGTGGCTTCCAGAGAACGACAAGCCCAACAAGATCAGGGTAAATCGTGAACGCTATATTAAGTTCACGGTCACAGATTTGAATGATCCCAACGAACCATTTACACCCTCTGCTGATTCGCCCGAAATACAAGGGATGGATACCTTTTTCGGCAATTTCATGGCCGAGACTTCAGCTATCACCAATCGAGAACAACAGTCCGAGATTGTAGAATATGTGCAACCAACAGCTTCTACACAACGGTCTCATGCACCCAATAAAAATCAAATTTGGTCTCTTTATTTTGATGGGTCAAAGTCCAAAGAAGGAACTGGTGCATGCTACGTTATTATTGATCCGATGGGTAACAAAACCCTGATTGCATGTAGGTTAGAATTTGAATGTACTAATAATACAACATAATATGAGGCTTTACTGTAGGGCCTCAGAAAAGATTTACACATGAACATTCAAAACTTGGCTGTCTTTGGCGATTCTAAAATTGTAGTTAGATAGGTAAGAGATTCTATCCACTATCTGTCTCCGCATCTTAAAAGCTACCAATCCAAGGTATGGAATTTAATGAATAAATTTTCTTATTTCAATATAAATTCTATTCCTAGATTAAATAATGTTGAAGCCGATCTATTAGCTAACGTAGCTTCTAAACTCTTTCCTGCAGAAGGCTTGTCCCCGAATGCATTCTCCGTCGAACTGTTGTTCAGACCATCCGTTCCCGACAACATCATGAACTGGAGAGTCTTCGACGACGATCAACAGATTATTAGCTTCCTGCATATGTAAGAAACTTTTCAAGGCGCGGTGATCGACGAATGAACTCACGATGACAATTTGCGCAATTTCATGGTAATACCGGATCCAAGAACTCCCGAATCTTCATCGGACATGGTAAATTCAATCCCTAAATCTGTAGTTAGATTAGAGAAATTTTACGATCTTCAAGATAAATTCAAAAAATCAGTCAACTATAAAACCAATAGTTCCTCTTTATCATATGAAAAAGTGAACTTAGGAACTAATGACAATCCGCAGTGCATTAATTATGGGGTTGGGTGTTCTGAACAAGAAAAAGATGCATTCATTAAATTGTTCAAATAATTTAAAGATGTCTTTGCATGGACGTATGATGACCTTAAAACTTTCGACCCTAACATCATACAACACGTCATTCCTATGAAACCCCAAACCTTACCCTTTCAACATAAATTAAGAAAAATGCACCCTAAGCTTGAACCGACCGCAAAAAAAAGAATTGAATAAACTCCTTAATGCTAAGATAATTTTCCCAGTTAGGCACACTCAATGGGTTTCTAACCTTGTCCTTGTCCGGAAGAAAAGCGGGGAAATCCGACTTTGTGTCGATTTCCAGAACCTTAATAGAGCATCTGATAAAGACAACTATCCTGTCCCACCCATGGAACAGATTCTTCAACAAGTGTCTGGTTCTGAAAGGCTCTCCTTATTGGATGGTTTTTTGGGATACAACCAAGTCCTGATGTATCCTCCAGACCAACTTAAAACTACCTTCCACACTCCATGGGGAACCTATGCTTATCGAAAAATGCCCTTTGGATTGATTAATGCCGGTGCCACTTTCCAGAGAGCGATGGACATCACTTTCCGAGGCTTAATCAATTAGTCCGTCGTAGTTTACTTAGATGGTGTTACTGTATTTTCAAAAAACAAAACTATCATCTAGCTCATTTGAGGGCCGTTCTACAGCGGTGTCGTAAATACGGTATTTCCTTGAATACTAAAAAATCCATCTTCGTAGTAGAACAGGGTAAACTATTAGGATTTATTGTGTCAAGCAAAGGAATGATTATCGACCCCGAAAGGACTCAAGTCATATCGAAACTCCCCCCTCCTACATCCAAAAATTCTATGCAGTCTTTCTTAGGCTAGATAAACTTCGTGAGGATATTTGTCCCCAGCTTCTCCGAAATGGTCAGACCCTTATAGAATTTAATTAAGAAAGACACACAATATCATTGGGGACCCTTAGAAAATCAAGCTTTTAATTCAATAAAGAAGGCTATAATATACGCTCCTTCTCTCATGAGCCCCGACTTTTCCCAAGACTTCACACTCTACACTTTTGCTTCCGACCGCTCTTACGCAGCAGTCCTAACTCAAAAGAACGCGGAAAACAATGAAGTACCCATTGCCTTTATGAGATCTTCTTTCAAAGGCACGGAACTAAAGTACCCAGCGGTAGATCATTAAGCCTATGATGTTTTCAAAGCAGTCAAACACTTCTGGTCATATCTTTTGAAATCTAGGACGAAGATTATTGTACCGTACCCAGCCGTTAGGAACCTGCTAGTGCAGAAAGAGCTAGGAGAAAAGAGGGATAACTGGGTTACTTCTTTACAGGAGTATGACATAGAAATTACCCCAAATCATATAGTGAGAGGCCAAGGGTTATGCAATTTAGTCGCTAATTCAACAGCAGGACAACAAGAAGAAAACGATATGTCAAACCTAGGACAACACGATCAAAATGAAATCTATTGTACACAAAACTTTGTCAGTCCTTGGTATGATGATATAAGATTCTGTCTTGAACATGGGTCAGCCCCCCATCACTTGGATCCCACTAAAAGAAGAGAATTAAGATTAAAGTCTTCCTCCTTTCATTTGGTTAAAGGTATTCTGTTTCGTCAAAATTTTGATGGCATACTGATGCGCTGTCTTGAGAAAGACGAAGCAGAAAAAGTCTTACTAGAGTTGCATGCCGGAGAAGCTGGTGGGAATTTTGGTGGTGACACCACTGCCCATAAAGTTTTGAGAGCTGGTTATTACTGGCCCACACTTTTTAGAGAGGCCCATGCCTTGTGTCGCAAGTGTATTATTTGTCAAAAATCATCAGGGCGGTTACAGAAACCAACCTTTCCTTTGCAGCCCGTGTCAGTAGACTCTCCTTTTCAACAATGGGGCCCTGATATCATAGGTCCAATCAACCCACCATCCTCACAGCAGCATAATTTTATCATAACAACCACAGATTACTTCACCAGGTGGTCTGAAGCTGCTGCATTAAGAACTGTAAATACTAGTGAGGTAATTGCTTTTCTAAATTCGAATATTATCACTCATTTTGGTATCCCTGATTGTTTAGTATTCGATAACGCTTCTTACTTTTCATCTCTTGAGATGAGCAAGTTCACTTTAGAAAAAGGAATTAAATTGAAGTATTCTGCTAGTTATTACCCCCAGGGCAATGGATTGGCAGAATCAACAAATAAGAACTTGATTAAAATTATCAAGAGAACGATATCTGAGAATCACAAAAACTGGCACAATGCATTGTTAAACGCGATTTGGGTTGATAGGGTAACACCAAAAACTACTGTAGGTAACTCCCTCTTTTTTCTCATTTATGGCAGAGAAGCAATTCTTCCACCACACATTCTTCTTCCCTCACTACAGTTATCGCAGAAAATACAAGAAGAAGACTCTCCCCCTTTGGAAAACTGAATTAATGCTTTGATGAAGCTAGAAGAGGTAAGAGCCCAAGCTAAATGTAAGTTAGATCAACATCAACAGATAGTCAAAAGCTAGTTTGATTCTAACTCTTCCTCTGATAGGAACTTCGAAGTAGGTGACCTTGTCTTAAAATCGGATAAACCGCATGAGGGAAAGGGAGAGCACACGAAATTTCAGAACTTATGGCTTGGACCGTTTTTAATTGCTGAGAAACTGGGTCCCAGCTCTTTCCGATTGCAGAATCTAGAGGGGTAGCCTGACACCTATTCGGTGAATGGTCAAGCTCTGAAAAGATATTTCGCTTGATTACAACCCTTTGTATACTATGTACATACTTTTCTTTTGTTTGCTTTTCATTTGCTGTTTTGGTTTTGATTTCCCTTTGCCCTTATTAGTTTTTTGTTTTTGGAAATACACATACCTGCATGTTGAGTTATTTGGACAAAGAAAACAGAAAATTCCTCCACTGAAATGACTGCCGAAATATTGTATAAACATCAATTATATACTTCTGAAATTTACATCTGTGTCGGCAAAAACTATTGTTTGAAAGAAGTTAACTGATTTCAATCTCTGAGTAAAGCCTGTCATGATCATCTATTATCTTTTTACGCTGTCCATTTTCCTTAAGGGAATGACTCATAAGATGTCTCCCTACCTTAGAAAGTTGGTTCTGTAAATAAACCATCTCTGGATCTTAATAAAGGATAGTTCGAAAAAAATTCTGCTGAGGTCTAAATATATATATATATATATATATATATATATATGTTAAAATATCATAATTTTCAACGTCACCCCGCTCGACTATATATATTTAAAAAACAAAATAAATCATTAAAAGAGCTGTGGGAAGTGCTTGTAAACCCATCGGGATGCTGAACAGGTCTGCTGGCAGCGGGTAAATGCATGCATGATGCCAAGACAACTTCGTCGGGGTACTGAACAGGCCCGCTGGCAGTGAAGCAATGTTGGGTATATGAAAATTTGCAAATATAAAACCTTTTGACCTTAAAATGTCCTTTATTCTGATCTGGAACTTCTTGGCCAGATACAGATATCAGAGTGGGTTAAATGGAAACCCTGTCGAGGCTATGGATGCCTGTTGGCAGCAGTGGCTCTGTCAACAATATTGAAGATTTTATCTTTAATATCGTGGCTCGCTTGTCTTAAGACTGTTATCAGTTTTCATCCTTTAAACACTGCTGGAATATGTGGTTAATGAAGATGTTTACACGATTTTTCTGGTTGTTATTTTTGAGTTAGAATTTTTCTTATTATCCTAATATGGATTTGTTCTTTTTGGAAGAGATAATTGCTTCTACCAGTGTGTCGCCATTGTTGGAAGCCAATTCACATTTTTCTACTGTCCTTACAAGATGCCTACACCAGTGTTTTGCAAACCTTGATTTTCGTCGCAATCCTTGAATAAAACGACACTATTATTTCGTGCGTTTGCACACTTACCTTGGTTCTCGTTTTCACGACTGCAAGCGTGAAAACTTGGTTTTCGAAGTCACATTAAAATCGTCACTGGATTGTTGTGATCATTCTTGCCGATATGCCCATTGTGTTTCCAATTTGATTATGATTATACAGTCAACAAGACTCCAAGATCCTTATTCATTTGGCATTCTTTAATTGTTAATTTGACTTGTTAAGGATTGTGATTAAATCATTGATTTATTGATGGTTTGATGTATCTTGATCAAATTCATTGGAACATTGGTTTTATGAAAACTCATTGACATTATGGATTAGACCCTTGGCGCACAACGCATATTTGATATGATCAAACCCTTGGTGTTGATTTCTAATTATTGTTTTGATTTAAAAAAAAAACTATGCAAACGCTATGCTTATACGAATTTTTGGGTCGACTTACCATAGGTTCCATTGATCGATTGAATGGCATGATTTTTTAACATATGCGATTGTGATTTGAATTGTTATATGTGCCGACGGTTGTACTGTGGGAAATGACTGTTTTGCATGGGCTGAGTTAGCTCCACCACCTTCGCACATCCTGTCACTAATGCTTTCCCCCTATCCCGGTTAACTTTGTTGTTTCCAGGTAAGCTCATTAAGCTATCAACCCTGTGTATACTCTGTTTGAACCCTTGCCCATTCGCCCTGCTCACCGTGTGTTCCTATCTATGGCACCGATGGTGCGCATAGAGCCAAACGGTAGTCAATCTCTGTTACTATTCGATAATGCCCGTAAGGATTTAGAAAACAGTGGTTGGCTGGTGTTTATACAAAGGTTCGAGGGTTTCAACCTTTCAGTTTCCCAACAATTCGCCCTCACCTTTGATGGGTGTAGGGATAAAGTCGGTGACATACATCTTGAGCTGAATGAGGAGTTCATAAGCTTTGCTACAGGACCGGCAGCTATAGGCCAACGATGGTTTAAAAACTCCAAAGTTGACGAGGTGTCGTGGCCATTACTATTTGTATCAAGAAAGGTTGTTTCCTGTGATAAAGGTATGCCTATTTCTACCCTCAAACCCAGGTGGCACGATCTTTTGGTAATCGTTAAAAATTTTGTGACCTGTGAAGGTCGGTATGGATTGGTATTTCTGTATCACTTCCGATTATTGATGAATTTCATGGGCTGTCCTTTGAACATTCTGCATTACTTCTTGCATAGTCTTTACAAGATGTCTAAGAGATTCAAGCGTGAGAAGGCTGATAGCAGTCCTTTTCATCACAGCTTGATTCAACTAATTATCGTCCACCATTTAAGTCTTAGTGGCGATAATTAACAAGCCTTTCTATCCAGAAATGGCTTTGCTAATCCATATTCTACTCAAATCGACAAGGCTATGGTCAGTGAGACTCTGGCTGGACCAGCCGTGCCACTGCATATCCTTCTACCCCCTATCAAACCCTCAATTTGCCTCGATTTGGACTTACCTGATGACTTGGTTAACTCGTGCGCTAAGGATGATATTAAGGTCGTCAAAATACCTGTGAGGAAGAAAGACAACAATGATACTACTGTCGATAGAAGGGGGAAGAAAAATGCTCGATTGATATCAAGATGTTGACAGGCGAAAATGTCCGTCCGTCAATTGAGAGAGTGGAACCGGTCCGGGGTTGTCTAATAGCCCAAGCCGTTTGGAATGAACCACCCTATTGGGTTTAATGACTCCGTTGGCTGCTCTAAGGTCTTAAGAAAACCAAAGAAAAGAAACTAATCTAAACTAACTAATCTAACTAAACAAATAAAACTAACTAAAACTAACTAAACAAACTAACTAAAACTAAAATAAAAGAAACTAAACTAACTAACAATAAAAAACAAACTAATACACTAATCTGATTGAAACAAACTACTATATAAACTAAAACTAAATACAAATTACACTAACTATTCTACTAATTATTATTACACTAACTCTATTAAATAACTATCCAGCTACTAGTTATAATACAGCTTATTCACAAATATACAATATACACAAATAGAAGATTTGAATAAAACCTATAAAAATCATTTACTATCTGCCCTAAGACAGCCAGGAATCTTTTTGATTTTTTATATTTTATGAATAAGAAATAAAACCTACTGAAATTAAACGATCTAATATATTTACTGAAATTAAACAATCTAATATACTAAACACATATATCTAAATAAACAAATGAAAAATTGACCTGGAAACACTCCAAGTCTTCCCTGTGTATGATGACTTTGAAGCTGGTCGGAGGAAAGAAACTCGCACCAGTTAGTCCATAAGCTTCTCATAAACGATAGGCTGTGCTTCTCTTTGAGTTGGTTTACAGGACAAACAAGACATAAAAAGTCATAACAACTATAAGATTTATAAATCTCTGCAATAAGGGAAACCTGTTATGCAAAAACTTATATTTGATAATTCAACTTATGAAGAAGATAAACCTGTCATTCACAAACTGAATTAGACAATTGTTATGTCTTTTAAATACTTGGAAGAAACCAGATATGGATTACAATGATCAAAATTATATCATTTGCACATGATTAAGATAGCTAAAGTAGTCATTAACCAGATACAAATTGATATACACAACATGAAACAAAATATTGATATAATGAGAAGCTAAAGCTGTGACAAAACACCAAATTCTGCTTCAGTCTCTATTAAAACTCCATATCCTTGTTCTCCCACATATGAGGATGATTATTATTACAAAATGATAGGTATTTATAAGTCTCTCCACAGGGTAAAAACTTCCCTGTGGATAATATCAAACTGTTTTACATAATCTAGGAGATATCCCAAAATCAACTAAACTAGGAAATCAAAATGCAAGTGAAATCTATGGAATATCCCCTAACTGCTCATCAAAGCCATTGCCATTTCGAATTGATCTGTAATAGACCAAAAATAACCAGTTAGAAAGACATTTTTATTAATGAAACAATAAAAAATTGATCCTACAGACTTAGCTAAAGAATCATCTGATTCTGTAGCTAGTCTAAAATAGCATACAGGATCAAATAGAAATCAAATCAAATATTTTTAAAAGAGTCAAATCCAATTTTCTTTCAATAAACATCAAAAACGAATCACTAATGATTCAAATGATTTTATCATTCAATATAATCAAAAGTGAATTAATCGAAACAGGGGTAAGGATACTCTATTTCATATTACCATAAAATCGAGTCAAACAATAACAAGACTGTTTCATATCAAATGAAATCCATAGTGAGTCATATCCTGTGTGATACGATCTAATCCAACACAACCAGAATCCATTCGTTATAGCTATAATAATGTAGCATAAGATTCATGTTGTTTTAATTAAACCTGAAGATGGAAAGACTGTTACGAATATGGATAAACAAGACATTCATAACAACATCAACCAAAATTCGCCATCGATTTCGATCACTGAGTGCCACATAGTCAATAGACAGGATCAAAAATAGTAATCACAACCATCATCAAATCGACAGAGGTGATAATCGTAAACTGGGCAACAATCGAAACAAATCGTGCTTGAGTTAAATATAGCAACAAACCGTGAACCTGGATATAGTCACTTTTGTTTTACAAATCAACCCATGACTGAATATTCATTGCCATTACAAATCCAAACGATAACAGGGTCGATCTAACAACAGACCAAAACGAATTAACCAGATGGGTTTCACATAACCGTTGCGAATTGAATCCATTCACGATTTGGGTGAATTTGTACAGAATCATTTTAATCAAATCAAAATTGTATTCTAGCTGTTCGAAAACCATATGGACATAAAACCGTAACAATTGACTATATCATAATTGTTACCAATCATAGCATATACATTATAACCAATTCGAATCGAAACTTGATTGTGTTCAAAATTGAAATACGAGAAACAACTTGTGTTTAGAAAAGATAGAAATGACTTCAAATAGCAACAGAGTATCCAATTTAAGCCAAATCAAAACAACCAAATCCATACCACGATCAATCGAATAGGAGGAAATCCAATCAAAGCTAACCTGGGAACACGAAATTCGTTTTAACAAAACAAAACTATGTACATAATGCATATAGTATGACAGAGCGAATTCACGCTGTAAACATAGCTATTTGAAAGAATTTGAATTCGTTATATAAACAATTTAGAACATACCAGTGAGGCTGCTCAAATTATGCCAATTTTGAATTCACGACCACTGTAGCTGACTCCACATTCTTAAACAAAATAGAACCTGTTGTCCTCTGTTTTTTATCAGTGGCTTGCAATTCAATCTTTTGCCTGGTAAGCCTTGCAACTTGATCCTCTAAAGAATGAATTCTGGACAGTAGCATTGGCACATCGAGATAATACCTCTCTAACCACGAGCCGCACTGATCACATGGTGGTGCTGTAGACTTAGGCAAAGCAGGAGAGGGTTTTGAATGAAGGACCGGGGTTTTGACAAGGCAGCTTAATGCCTGAGTAGTTAGGGTTGTTTTGCAAGCAAGGTGGTAGGTTTGACACGAAGTCAAATGAGGGTTCGACACATAGACCTTCGGAATAGGGATATTCACTTGCCAGGTAACGTTCTACTTCCGAGTCGGAATATCCACTCAAAATGATAGGGTCAGGGTTGACAGGAGGTCTCGGCTTGTTTCTTTCCATTCGAGAGATTAAACGGGCATTCTTTTTGCCTTTGGAGTTTGCAGTAGGTTTGGCTTTAGGTTTCTTTCCCACGGGCTTAATAGTTTCGACATCCTCGGTCACAGAGTGGGGTATGTCGATAGGTGAGTCGGGTAAGGGTTTAGGTAACATAATACTATAGGGTACCGGGGGTACAGACTTGCCTTCGGTAACCACAGGTTTGTCAACCTGTGGAGGATTTGAATCCTCAAAATCATTGCGAACCAGGAAATCATTCCAACAGTCTCCGTGTAACCCCAAATGACAAACAACAATAATTTTAACCAGCCCGAAGTGGAAAAGGCTGCTATCAGCCTGGTTCCTTTTGTATCTCTTAGACATCTTAAATAGGCTTCTATGCAAGTAATAAGGCATATTAAGCTCATAGCCCATGAAAACCATAAGTAAACGAAGGTGGTGTAAGAAAACAAACCCATACCGACCCTCGCAGGTGATAAACTGTTTGACTATCATCAACAAATCATGCCAACGTTGCTTGAGCATATTCGCGGACAAACCTTTGTCACAAGAGCTAACCTTACGTGACTGGAAGAGAAATGTCCAAGGGACCTCTTCCACTTTGCAATTCTTGGACCATCATTGTCCAGTGGCAGGCAAACCCGTAGCTAAACTGAGAAATTGCTCATTAATTTCCAATTGAACATCCCCGACCTTGGCTCGACAGCCATCAAAGGTTAAAGCGAATTGTCGAGCAATGCAGGGGTTAAAACCATCAAACTTTTGTATGAACGGGAGCCATCCAAATTGCTCAAGGTCACTGTGGGCACTGTCGAACATCAACAGAGCCTGGCTACCATTAGGTTCAGCCCGGACAACAGGAGCCATGGCGCAAGCACATGGTAAGCGTTTGGGTCACAAACACAAGCACACAGGAGCATAGTCATTCGGTTTAACCACTATGAACGATCAAAGGGGGAGCATTAATGTGCGCATGCGAGGGTGGTGGAATCACTTACTGCCATGCATAATAGTAATTGCAAAGTACAACCGACGAATTAACCCACTGTTGAAGCAATCATAACATAGTTTAAACCTTATCATTCGGCCAACCCAAGAATCAAATGGTGGATGATATATCAATGCGCCATTGTAATATTTCAAACCATTGTCATTCAACGTAAAATCAAAACCCAAATGTTTAACCAATGCGCCATTGCATAAATGTTTAATCAAAGGTTTTAAAACATTGTGACCATCGATTTTATAAAATTTGCAAGTCAAGAGTTATAACAATAAGGATCACATCATATATATGAAAACAAAAATAAACCATGACCCCTATGTAATTCAATGACTAGGCAAGTTTCAAAAACATATAAATGTTCATGCTCAATGCCTTACGAGTTTAATAAAATCCAGTCGCGCAATCAAAGTAAGAACATGCAAATAGGCATAGTTCGAAAATATTTACAGCCACTTGATGATAAACCAAGGGTAAGTTCCACTCAAAATATCAATAAAAGATCATGACAGTTCAAAGAACGATGGAGGAGTTTTCACGTTTACAGTCGTGAAAACTAAATGGAGACCAATTTGCAAGTGTCGCAAGAAATGAAAATATCGTTTATTTGCAAAATGCGACGACAATTTGAAGTTCAGAAGACATAGGTGTAGGCAGCTTATAGGGCAATAGAAAAAAATTTATTGGCTTCCAACAATGGCGACACATTGGTAGAAGCAGTTATCTCTGTCAAAAGAAATAAATTCAGATTAGAACAACAAAGAAAATTTCAACTAAACAACAACAACCAGAAAATTGTACAAACATCGTCATTCACCATCTTTTCCAGTGATGTTTTAAAAGATGAAAACTAATAACAGTCTTAAGATCAACAAGTCACGATATTAATGATAAAATCTTCAATACTATTGGCATGGCCACTGCTGCCATCATGCGTCCATAGCCTCAACAGGGTTTCCATTTAACCCACTCTGACATTTGTATCCCGTCAAGAAGTTCTAGATCAGAATAAAGGACATTAAAGAGGTTTCTTATAATTTTTTACAGATTTTCATGTACGCGACATTGCTTCGCTACCAGCAGGCCTATTCAGTACCCCGACAAAGTTGTCTTGGCGCCATGCATGCATTTACCCACTGCCAGTGGACCTGTTCAACATCCCGGCGGGTTTACAAGGACTTCCCACAACTCTTATTCATATTTTATTTTGTTTTCTTTTGTAGATATATAGCCAAGCGGGGTGACGCTGAAAATCTTGATATTTTATCATATTTTTTAGACCTCATCAGAATTTTTAAACACTGTCCTTTATTCAGCTCCAGAAATGTTTTATTTATAAAAAAAACTTCCTATGACAGGGAGACATCTTTTTGAGTCATTCCTTTACGGAAAAGGGACAGCGTGAAAAGATAATAGATGATCATGACAAACTTTGCTCAGAGATTGAAATCAATAAACTTCTTTCAAACAACAAAATTTTCCAACATAAATATCAATTTCAGAAATATATCACTGATGTTTGTACCAAATTTCAGAATTTATATCAACGAAGAAAATTTTCTGTGGTCTTTGTCTGAATGGCTCAGTGCACAGGTATGCATATTTTTCAAAAAAAACCAAAAACTGATCAATCCAAATCAAAATCAAAACAGGAAGCAAACAAAAAAATGAAAACCACATAAATATTTACATAATATACAAGGGTAGGTATCAAGCAAAGTATCTTTTCAGGGCTTGGCCATTCACCAGATAGGTGTCAAGCTACCCTTCAAGATTCTGTAATCGAAAGGAACCAGTACCCAACTTTTCAGCAATTAAAAATGGCCCAAGCCATAAGTTTTGAAACTTGGTGTGCTCACCCTTTCCTTCGTGTGGTTTGTCCCACTTTAAAACGAGATCGCCTACTTCAAAATTCCTATCAGAAGCAGAATTAGAATCGAACCAGCTTTTAATCAATTGTTGGTGTTGATCTAACTTGCGCTTAGCTTGGGTTCTTACTTCTTCTAACTTCATCAAAGCGTTTATGCGGCTTTCTAAAGGGGGACAATCTTCTTCTTGGACTTTTTGCGATAACTAAAGCGAAGGAAGAAGAATGTGAGGTGGAAGAATGGCTTCTCTGCCATAAACAAGAAAAAAGGGGGAATTACCTATAGCGGCTTTGGGTGTTACCCTGTCAGCCCACAGTGCATTAAGCAGTGCATTGTGCCAATTCTTGTGATTTTCAGCCACAGTTCTCTTGATAATTTTGATCAAGTTCTTGTTTGTTGATTCTGCTAAGCCGTTGCCCTGGGGGTAGTAACTAGCAGAATACTTCAGCTTTATTCCTTTCTCTAAAGCGAACTCACTCATCTCTAGAGAAGAAAAGTATGAAGTGTTATCAAAGACTAGACAATCAGGGATACCAAAACGAGTGATGATATTCGAGTTTAGAAAAGCGATCACCTGACTTGTGTTAAAAGTTCTTAGCGCAGTAGCTTCGGACCATCGAGTAAAATAATCAGTGGATGTCACAATATACTTGTGCTGTTGTGAGGATGGAGGGTTAATAGGACCTATGATATCAAGGCCCCATTGTTGGAAAGGAGAATCTACTGTGACGGGTTGCAAGGGGAAGGCTGGTTTTTGCAACCGCCCTGATGCTTTCTGACAAATGACACATTTACGGCACAAGGCATGGGCGTCCCTAAAAAGCGTGGGCCAGTAGTAACCGGCTCTTAAAACCTTATGAGCAGTAGTGTCGCCACCGAAGTGACCACCAGCTTCTGCTGCATGCAACTCAAGCAAGACTTTTTCTTCTTCGTCTTTTTCAAGACAACGCATCAGTACGCCGTCAAAATTATGACGAAACAATATACCGTTAACTAGATGAAAGGAGGCAGACTTTAGTCTCAACGTTCTTCTCTTGGCGGATTCAAGGTGACGGGGTGTTGATCCGTGTTCAAGACAAAATCTAATATCGTCGTACCAAGGAATTACGAGGTTTTGTGCGCAACAAATCAAACTTTGATCGCGTTGTTCTAGGTTTGACGTATCACTATCCTCTCGCTTTCCTATTTCTAAATCAACAACCAACTTACACAATCCTTGGCCTCTCACAATCTGCGCTGGGGTGATCTCTAAATCATACTCCTGCAAGGAGGTGACCCAGTTGGCTCTCTTCTCTCCTAACTCCTTTTGCACTAACAAGTTCCTTACGACAGGGTAAGGGACAATGACCTTCGTCCTTGACTTCAAAAGATAGGATCGGAAGTGCTTAACTGCTTTGAAAACAGCATAGGCTTGCCGATCAACCGCTGGGTAGTTAAGTTCAGCACCTTTGAAAGAAGAGCTCATAAAGGCGATGGGTACTTCGTTGTTCTCGGGATTCTTCTGAGTTAGGACTGTGGCATAGGAACGATCAGAAGCAAAAGTATAGAGCGAAAAATCTTGAGAGAAATCAGGGCTTATGAGAAATGGAGCGTCTATTATGGCCTTCTTTATAGCATTGAAAGCTTGGTTTTCTGTGGGTCCCCAGTGATATTGGGTGTCTTTCTTAATCAGATTCTGGAGAGGCCTGACCATTTCGAAGAAGCTGGGGACAAATCTTCTCACGAAATTAATCTGGCCTAGGAAAGACTGCATGGATTTTTTGGAGGTAGGTGGGGGGAGTTTAGCGATAACTTGAGTCCTCTCGGGGTCAATAACCATTCCATCACTAGACACAATAAATCCTAGTAATTTACCCTGTTCTACTGCAAAGATGGACTTCTTGGGGTTCAAGGAGATGCCGTATTTACGACATCGTAGCAGAACGACTTGTAAGTGAGCTAGATGATCGTCCTTATTTTTAGAATAAACGATCACATCATCTAAGTAAACTACTATGGAGTGATTGATTAAGCCTCGAAAAGAAATGTCCATTGCTCTCTGAAAGGTAGCACCAACATTAATCAATCCAAAGGGCATTTTGCGATAAGCATAAGTGCCCCACAGGGTACGGAAGGTAGTTTTTAGTTGGTTTGGCGGAGACATCAAAACTTGGTTGTATCCAGAGAAACCATCCAGTAAGGATAGCCTCTTGGAACCAGATACTTATTGAAGGATCTGTTCCATGGGCGGGACAGGATAATTGTCTTTGTCAGACGCTTTGTTGAGGTTTCGGAAATCGACACAAAGTCGGATTTCCCCGTTTTTCTTCCGAACTGGGACGAGGTTGGATACCCATTGAGTGTGCCTAACAGGAAAAATTATTTTAGCACTTAGGAGTTTATTCAGTTCTTTTTGAACGGTCGGTTCTAATTTAGGATGCATTTTCCTCAGTTTCTGTTGGAAGGGTAAGGTTTGGGGCTTCATCGGGATGACATGCTGTATAATATTAGGATCAAATGTTTTAAGATCATTGTAAGTCCATGCAAAGACATCCCTGAATTCTTTGAATAATTTAGCAAAAGAATCTTTTTCTTGTCTAGAACATCCCAAGCCTAAGTTGATACACTGAGGATTTTCACTAGTCCCTAAATTGACTTTTTCATAAGACAATGAGGAACTATTGGTTTTGCAATTGACCGTCTTTTTAAATTTATCTTCAAAATCATAAAACTTTTCTAATCTAACAACAAATTTGGGTATGAAATTTACCATGTCTGATAGAGCTTCAAGAGATTTTGGATTAGGTATTACCGTAAAGTTGTGCAAATTGTCGTCATGCATTTGTTCATCTATCACTACGCCTTGAAAGGTTTCTTCCATGTGCAAAAAGTTAATGATCTGTTGATCATCATAAAATACTCTCCAGTTTGTGATATTGTCAGGGACAGATGGTCGAAACAACAACTCCACGGAGAATGCGTTCGGGGATAAGCCTTCTGTAGGAAGAAGTTTAGAGGCTACATTAGCTAGTAGATCTGCTTCAACATTATTTAATCTAGGAATGGAATTTATATTAAAAGAAGAAAATTTGTTCATTAAATTCCATACCTCAGACTGGTAACATTTGAGATGAGGAGAAAGACAGTGTATAGAATCTCTTACCTACCTAACCACTATCTCAGAGTCGCCGAATACAACCATATTTTGAATGTGCATGTCCAAGGCTTTTCTGAGACCTTGCAGTAAAGCCTCATATTCTGCAGTATTATTCGTACACTCAAATTCTAGTCTACAAGCCAATAATGTCTTATTACCTGTCAGATCAATTATGATGCAGCCTGCACTAGCTCCTTCTTTAGACTTAGAACCGTCAAAATATATGGACCAAATTTGATTTCCATCGGGTTTATGGGACTGTTTCATAGGAGCTGTTGGTTGCACGTATGCTATGCTCTCGGACTGCTGTTGTGGATTGTTGATAGGTGAAACTTCAGCCATGAAATTTCTGAAGAAGGTGTCCATCCCTTGGACTTTAGGTGAATCAGCAGGAGGTGTGTATGGTTCATTTGGGTCGTTCAAATCCATGAACGTGAACTTTAGGTAACGCTCATGATTCACTTTGATCTTGTTAGGCTTACCGTTTTCTGGAAGCCATAAGTGAGACCAGTCCATTGCGAAGTAACCATGTAGCTGCTCTGACCAGTCCCTGCTAAGAAACAAACCATACACTTCTGGAATATCCACCACAATTATATAAATAACCCGATGAACCTTTGGGTTAGACGATAATACAATCAATACATTTTTAGTTCGCCTATAACTTTAACATCTGTTTGATCAAGTTGTATGATTTTCAAAGAAGATGGTTCTACTTCTGCATTAATCTTTTGGCAGACAGACCAAGGCATCACATTTGATGATGCTCCTGAGTCAACCATACAATTATGCACATTTCTGTTGAAGATTTTGAAAGTTAAAAGAAAAGGAGGTACATTCTTGCGAGTACTTAAAGTAGTAGCTTATGGTTTCTTAATCGCATTTTCTAATGCTACTTTATCTACATTATTTGTGTTATTTACATTATTTACATTATTTACAGGAGCTACAGTAAGGCTTCCTTTATCTTGAGGATCATGATTGTTTTTAGTGGAAGTCTTCTGCGGAACTTTGCTTTGCACAACCTTGTTACCATTTGAGTTACCATTCTTGCCATTTTCTGAAATATTTTGTAACATCTTCTGTAACAAAAATGGAAATTTCAACAACTCATAAATAGAAATGTTAGCCCTCAATTTTTTAAGATCTTCAACAACATCATAATCTAATTTAGGGCTCACATTACTTTGTTTAATTTCTGTTGATTTAGATGGCTTTGGGGGGGGAGTTGTAGTGTTCTTGACAAAAGGTTTATTTGATGTCTTACTCCTAGTGTTGTAAGGGTGAACAGTCTCGAAGTTAGCTTGAAAGATGATGTCTAAGAAATGTCCAAAGATGTTTGGAGAAGACTCTTCTTCTTGAACGGTTTCCTGTTCAACCTCCTCCTGAGGAATATCAGGGGGCATCAAGTTATCTTGGGCCTCTAGAATTGTCTAAAGAGCGCATTGCAAACTTTCTAGGTTCAAGCCTTCGGGGTTTGGATTAGGCCGGTTGGTGGGAAAATACTTTCGGAAAGGGGGTTTGTAGGGTCCTTTACTCGAGGAATCTTCTTCATTCGACCTTTTTAAATCTATAACTTGATTAGACAATTTTTGTACAACTTTGGTTAAATTTTCCAAATCAGAGTTTTCAGGTTGTGTTTTGTTTTGTGTAGGTCTGGTGAGAATTTCAATCTTCTTTTTGGAAGAAGAAACAGTCTCAGTTTTGTTGCTAGAAGAGTCCTTAAGACTAAGTATATCTTTTTCGATCTGAGTAGCCTCTTCGAAGGCTTCTAACAACGTTGCCTTTTTAGAACGTTTAACCCAAATAGCTATGCTTTGATGTAGAGCTTTAGTGTAGTAAGCTATTACAAGACTCTCAGCAGGCATAGAATCTGCAGGGATTCGATTTTTAAGTGTTAGGAATCTTTGATTAAAATCTTTAACTTTTTCTTTTGGGTTCATTTTTAAACTTGAAAGATCCATGACTAAGACTTACGGAGGTTTACCATCTCCGAATTTTTCCAAAAAGCATGACTCAAACTTTTCCCAAGACACGATGGTGTGGGGCTGTTGGGCAAAGTACCAAGTGGATGCATTACCCTCAAAAGTATAAGGGAACAACCTACAGAAAACATCTTCATGTTCAACATTACGGAGTCTGATGGCTAACATAATTTTTTTGATATGATCTTCAGCTATCTGTGTTTAATCAGGATCAAACTTGGGAAGCCATTTCTCCAGGTGCTTAGGTAAAGGGTGTTGGGCTCCAGGTACAACTACAACATCCTGATCAAGCCAGGGTCTTGCAGGGTTGTTCTAATTTGCCATAGGGCTAGTGGGTGTGGAAGGCTGAGAAGGTGTATTGCCTTCATCAGAAGAGAAATCTCCTCCAGAAGAGGAAGGAGATGAGGGGGGAGGTTAAGGAGGTATCCCAAATCCTCCTGCAGCAGGATTTATGTTTGGATCTGTAGGATTTACAGGGAGGTTAATATCACCTAACTGTTCTCTGATATCAGAGAAGTCTAAAGGTTGACCCCACGGATGATTTGGTCGCCTTAAACTAGCTAAGGCACTATGTGTTTTGATAAGAGATTGACGAACGATCTCTTGGATATCACCACCTGTAGGATTAGGGGTTGCTGGCTCAACTGTGATCTGTGGATCTTCGGTTGAAGTAGTTGTTGTTTGAGGGGGAATATTATCTTGTGAACGGCTTCTAGTCACTATAGGTGTGCGATTAGGTGGAGGATGAGTCTTGCGACCGCCTCGTGCCATTAATTAAGTTCATGCCCTCCTTCTAGCGCCATTTGTTGACGGGCGAAAATGTTCGTCCGTCAATTGAGAGAGTGGAACCGGTCCGGGGTTGTCTAATAACCCAAGCCGTTTGGAATGAACCACCTTGACGGGTTTAATGGCTCCATTGGCCGCTCTAAGGTCTTAAGAAAACCAAAGAAAAGAAACTAATCTAAACTAACTAATATAACTAAACAAATAAAACTAACTAAAACTAACTAAACAAACTAACTAAAACTAAAATAAAAGAAACTAAACTAACTAACAATAAAAAACAAACTAATACACTAATCTAATTGAAACAAACTACTATATAAACTAAAACTAAATACAAATTACACTAACTATTCTACTAGTTATTATTACACTAACTCTATTAAATAACTGTCCAGCTACTAGTTATAATACAACTTATTCACAAATATACAATATACTCAAATAACAGATTTGAATAAAACCTGCAAAAATCATTGACTTTCTGCCCTAAGACAGCCACGAATCTTTTTGATTTTTTATATTTTATGAATAAGAAATAAAACCTATTGAAATTAAACGATCTAATATATTTACTGAAATTAAACAATCTAATATACTAAACACATATATCTAAATAAACAAATGAAAAACTGACCTGGAAACGCTCCAAGTCTGCCCTGTGTATGATGACTTCGAAGCTGGTCGGAGGAAAGAAACTCGCACCGGTTAGTCCATAAGATTCTCATAAACGATAGGTTGTGCTGCTCTTTGAGTTGGTTTACAGGAAAAACAAGACATAAAAAGTCATAACAACTATAAGATTTATAAATCTCTGCAATAAGGGAAACCTGTTATGCAAAAACTTATATTTGATAATTCAACTTATGAATAAGATAAACCTGTCATTCAAAAGCTGAATTAGACAATTGTTATGTCTTTTAAATACTTGGAAGAAACCAGATATGGATTACAATGATCAAAATTATATCATTTGCACATGATTAAGATAGCTAAAGTAGTCATTAACCATATACAAATTGATATACACAACATGAAACAAAATATTGATATAATGAGAAGCTAAAGCTGTGACAAAACACCAAATTTTGCTTCAGTCTCTATTAAAACTCCATATCCTTGTTCTCCCACAAATGAGGATGATTATTATTACAAAAATGATAGGTATTTATAAGTCTCTCCACAGGGTAAAAACTTCCCTGTGGATAATATCAAACTGTTTTACATAATCTGGGAGATATCCAAAAATCAACTAAACTAGGGAATCAAAATGCAAGTGAAATCTATGGAATATCCCCTAACTGCTCATCAAAGCCACTGCCATTTCGAATTGATCTGCAATAGACCAAAAATAACCAGTTAGAAAGACATTTTTATTAATGAAACAATAAAAAATTGATCCTACAGACTTAGCTACAGAATCATCTGATTCTGTAGCTAGTCTAAAATAGCATACAGGATCAAATAGAAATCAAATCAAATCTTTTTAAAAGAGTCAAATCCAATTTTCTTTCAATAAACATAAAAAACGAATCACTAATGATTCAAATGATTTTATCATTCAATATAATCAAAAGTGATTTAATCGAAACAGGGGTAAGGATACTCTGTTTCATATTACCATAAAATCGGGTCAAACAATAACAAGACTGTTTCATATCAAATGAAATCCATAGTGAGTCATATCCTGTGTGATACGATCTAATCCAACACAACCAGAATCCATTCGTTATAGCTATAATAATGTAGCATAAGATTCATGTTGTTTTAATTAAACCCGAAGATGGAAAGACTGTTACGATTATGGATAAACAAGACATTCATAACAGCATCAACCAAAATTCGCCATCGATTTTGATCGCTAAGTGCCACACAGTCAACAGACAGGATCAAAAATAGTAATCACAACCATCATCAAATCGACAGAGGTGATAATCGTAAACTGGGCAACAATCGAAACAAATCGTGCTTGAGTTAAATATAAAAACAAACCGTGAACCTGGATATAGTCACTTTCGTTTTACAAATCAACTCGTAACTGAATATTCATTGCCATTACAAATCCAAATGATAACAGGGTCGATCTAACAACAGACCAAAACGAATTAACCATATGGGTTTCACATAACCGTTATGAATTGAATCCATTCACGATTTGGGTGAATTTGTACAGAATCATTTTAAACAAATCAAAACTATATTCTAGCTATTCGAAAACCATATAGACATAAAACTGTAACAGTTAACTATATCATAATTGTTACCAATCATAGCATATACATTATAACCAATTCGAATCGAAACTTGATTGTGTTCAAAATTGAAATACGAGAAACAACTTGTGTTTAGAAAAGATAGAAATGAATTCAAATAGCAACAGAGTATCCAATTTAAGCCAAATCAAAACAATCAAATCCATACCACGATCAATCGAATCGGAGGAAATCCAATCAAAGCTAAAATGGGAACACGAAATTTGTTTTAACAAAACAAAACTATGTACATAATGCATATAGTATGACAGAGCGAATTCACGCTGTAAACATAGCTATTCGAAAGAATTTGAATTCGTTATATAAACAATTTAGAACATACCAGTGAGGCTGCTCAAATTATGCCAATTTTGTATTCACGACCGCTGTAGCTGACTCCACATTCTTAAACAAAATAGAACCTGTTGTCCTTTGTTTTTTATCAGTGGCTTGCAATTTAGTCTTTTTCCTGGTAAGCCTTGCAACTTGATCCTCTAAAGAATGAATTCTAGATTGTAGCATTGGCACATCGAGATAATACCTCTCTAACCACGAGCTGCACTGATCACATGGTGGCGCTGTAGACTTAGGCAAATTAGGAGAAGTTTTTGAATGAAGGACCGGGGTTTTGACAAGGCAGCTTAATGCCTGAGTAGTTAGGGTCATTTTGCAAGCAAGGTGGTAGGTTCGACACGAAGTCAAATGAGGGTTTGACACATAGACCTTCATAATAGGGATATTCACTTGCCAGGTAACGTTCTACTTTCGAGTCGGAATCTCCACTCAAAATGATAGGGTCAGGGTTGACAGGAGGTCTCGGCTTGTTTCTTGCCATTCGAGAGATTAAACAAGAATTCTTTTTTCCTTTGGAGTTTGCAGTAGGTTTGGCTTTAGGTTTCTTGCCCACGGGCTTAACAATTTCGACATCCTTGGTCACAGAGTGGGGTAGGTCGATAGGTGAGTCGGGTAAGGGTTTAGGTAACAGAATAATGTAGGGTACCGGGGGTACAGACTTGCCTTCGGTAACCACAGGTTTGTCAAACTGTGGAGGATTTGAATCCTCAAAATCATTGCGAACGAGGAAATCGTTCCAATAGTGTCCGTGTAACCCCAAATGACAAACAACAATAATTTTAACCAGCCCGAAGAGAAAAAGGCTGCTATTAGCCTGGTTCCTTTTGTATCTCTTAGACATCTTAAACAGGCTTCTATGCAAGTAATAAGGCATATTAAGCTCATAGCCCATGAAAACCATAAGTAAATGAAGGTGGTGTAAGAAAACAAACCCATACCGACCCTCGCAGGTGATAAACTGTTTGACTATCATCAGCAAATCGTGCCAATGTTGCTTGAGCATATTCGCGGGAAAACCTTTGTCACAGGAGCTAACCTTACATGACTGGAAGAGCAATTTCCAAGGGACCTCTTCCACATTGCAATTCTTGGACCATCGCTGTCCAGTGGTAGGCAAACCTGTAGCTAAACTGAGAAATTGCTCGTTAATTTCCAATTGAACATCCCCGACCTTGGCTCGATAGCCATCAAAGGTTAAAGAGAATTGTCGAGCAACGCAGGGGTTAAAACCATCAAACTTTTGTATGAACGGGAGCCATCCAAATTCCTCAAGGTCACTGTGGGCACTGTCGAACATCAACAGAACCTGGCTACCATTAGGTTCAGCCCGGACAATAGGAGACATGGCGCAAGCACATGGAAGGGTTTGGGTCACAAACACCAGCACACAGGAGCATATCCATTCGGTTTAACCACTATGAACGATCAAAGGGGGAGCATTAATGTGCGCATGTGAGGGTGGTGGAATCACTTACTGCCATGCATAATAGTAATTGCAAAGTACAACCGGCGAATTAACCCCCTGTTGAAGCAATCATAACATAGTTTAAACCTTATCATTCGGCCAACCCAAGAATCAAATGGTGGATGATATATCAATGCGCCATTGTAATATTTCAAACCATTGTCATTCAACATAAAATCAAAACCCAAATGTTTAACCAACGCCCCATTGCATAAATGTTTAATCAAAGGTTTTAAAACATTGTGACCATCGATTTTATAAAATTTGCAAGCCAAGAGTTATAACAATAAGGATCACATCATATATATGAAAACAAAAATAAACCATGACCCCTATGTAATTCAATGACTAGGCAAGTTTCAAAAACATATAAATGTTCATGCTCAATGCCTTACCAGTTTAATAAAATCCAGTCGCGCAATCAAAGTAAGAACAAACAAATAGGCATAGTTCGAAAATCTTTATAGCCACTTGATGATAAACCAAGGGTAAGTGCCACTCAAAATATCAATAAAAGATAATGACAGTTCAAAGAACGATGGAGGAGTTTTCACGTTTACAGTCGTGAAAACTAAATGGAGACCAATTTGCAAGTGTCGCAAGAAATGAAAATATCATTTATTTGCAAAATGCGATGACAATTTGAAGTTCAGAAGACATAGGTGTAGGCAGCTTATAGGGCAATAGAAAAAATTGTATTGGCTGCCAACACAAGACTTGCCCAGAACAAACCTAAAAAAAACATCGACCAAAATCCCATAGTGTTGAGCGAGGACTCAGACTCCGATATCGAGTGTTTCCTAGCTGCAGAGTACCCCTATTCTCTTGGCTTGTGCTCTAATAAACCCTATGACTATGTCTCTAACTTACCCCCTTGTCTCAAAAACGACCCAAATTACCCAGGAATCAAGTTGCACAATAAAATCCCTGGTGACTTAAACAAACCCTCGCCTGTGATGCCAAAGCCCGGGCAACCATCATGTGTCCAATGTAATGTTTGGCTAGAGCGTTATTACACTGACATTCCCTTGTTGCAATCAAAGATCAAATCATTAGAGGAGCAAGTTACAGTGCTGTCAAAAGAAAAAGACAGGCTTCAAGCTAATGACAAGAAACAAAAAACCACCGGTTTGATTATCTTCAGGAACGTCGAGTCAGCAACGGCCTTCGTCAATTCCAAATTATCATGATCGAGTTGTCTTCTGATTATCCAGGTATGAATTTCAATATCAATTTTTTTTTTTGAGTTGTTTTGGATTAATATAACTGATTGGATTTGCTTTCTATAACTCTATTCGTTTTGATTCAAAATGATTCTGTTTCTCTCAGTTTACCAAATCAATTTCGTTATGAATCATGAGTGGGAAATTTGTTTGCAAAACTTGGACATAGCTATGATTTAGTTAATGAGATTTTATTATTCTCAGTTTAGTATAAATGATTGATTTGATTTTGATTATGTTTGGCTTGTTTTTGAATCAATTATGTTCATCTGATTTAGGATAGTCGATTGGATTGGTTTCGATTAGTTTCGTTTGCTTCTAATAGACTCAAAACAACCTTGTTGACTTCGATTTACCAGGAACGACTCTGTTTTGTATTGAATCAACATTCTCGTTTGGGTTTTGATTACGTTCGACCTATGCAAAAGATCTATTTGCTAAAAATCATGTGGCTGTGTTGATTGATATGATTTTGCATAACAATTTTGGTCGACCCCAAACTATTTCGATTCGTTCTTGTTTGATTTGATTTGTAAACGATTGTTGTGTGCTACGATTAGCATGATCGTTGGTATATGTTTGATATAGTTCCGTTAATCTGAAAAACGATCCTGTTGATTTCGTTGTGATTCAAAAATGATTTTGTTAATGGATAAGGCGACATAAACGATTGCATAAATGATTTGTTCAACCGGTTACAATTTGTGCCGATTGGAATTGGTTCATGAAAATGATCTCATTGCTGTCCAATTACCTATGCGATTCTATTTACCCCAAATTGGTGATAACAAATTGAACAGAGTGCATACAAGTTTTTGAATGGTTCGTTTAGCAATCAAATATTGGTTTAATAGTTTGAAAATAATTTTTTAAGATTCAAATTGGTTTTAAAACAATTCTGTGTTCAATTTAGACCAGCTACAAAATCACAAGATTCTGTAGCTAGTCTTAAAAATTAGATTCCTGTCAATTTTATCAACAAAATATCCTCTAATATTGTCTATTTTTGTCCCCTTTTAGGTGCATACGAATTACAATGATCAATGTGGCATGCTATGGCAATTTGAGAGATGTTTTTGTGATACAGTTTTATTATAGGGTGTTAGTTTTAGTCAGACTTGGGAGATTATCTCCAGATTTTCTGTAAATTGTTTTGATAATTCCCACAGGGATGTTTTACCCTGTGGGAGGTCTTTAAATACTTGTTATTTTTTGTAATGGGAACCATCATCATCACTATGGAGAGAACCAGACTATGGATTTATGATTCAGTCTGAGATGAAAGTTGATGTCTTGTAACAGCTTTCGCTTTCAATATATCAAACTTTTGTTTCGGGTTTTTGCATATCAGTTTGCAATTAATTATCGACTACTTTAGCTATCATAATTCATTGCATGTTGATGTGATTTGATTTATATGTTGTCCATATCTGATATCTCTTATTTAAAAATACAACAATCACTTTAATTCAATTTAATGAATACAGGTTTATCTTTTTCATTAATTGAATTGTTTTGCACAAATTGTTGCATACAGATTTATCTAATTGTGATGGTTTGTAAATCATAAAATTGTTGTTATTTTTATGTCTTTTTTGTCCTGTCGTTTATATTTTAAGAGCACAATTTCTTCTTGTTTACGAGAATCTCATGGATAATCCGGTGTGGGTTTCTTCCCACCGAACAGCTGAATCAACTATTGGATACAGGACGAACTTGAAGCATTACTTCATGTCAGTTTGCTATTTGTCATTTCATAGTTAGCTTATTAGTGTTATTTAAGTAGTTTAGATAAATATATTAGTTTAGATTCGTAGTTAGAGTTATTATTTTAGTTGTGTAGCTTAGATTTTTTTTCTTTTTCATAAAATTATAAAAATCCAAAAATAATAGTTTCGTTGTCTTAGGACAGATTACAAATGATCTTTACAGGTTTTAATTTAAATCTGTAATTTGTAAATATTGTAGATTTGTAATTAAAGATAATTCTGTTGATAATTAAACATTTACTTTTATAGAATTATAGTTGTATGATTTAGGTCATAGATTGTATATATGTAGTTTAGATTCATTTATTAGTTTGTTTAGATTAGTTTATTAGTGTAGTTTTCATTTGTTTTTCTAGGACTTAGATCGGCCAACAGAGCCTCTAAACCCGTCAGGGTGGGTTATCCCAAATGGATTGGGTTATTTAGACAACCCCGGACCGGATCCACTCTTTCAGTTGACGGATGGTCAATTTCTCCCGTCAACAAATGGCGCTAGAAGGAGGCCCTGAAATTCATTAATGGCATGAGGCGGTCGCAAGACTCCTCCACCACCTAATTGCTCACCTATAGTGACAAGAAGTCATTCGAATGATAACATTCCCCCTCAAAAAGAAACCACATCAAACGACGATCCACGGATCACAGTTGATCCAGCAACCCCGAATCCTACAGGTGGTGACATACAAGAGATTGTCCGATAATCTCTCATAAGAACACATAGTGCCTTAGCCCGTTTGAGGCAACCGAATCGACCTTTGGACCATCCTTTAGATTTCTATGATATCAGAGAAAAACTCGGAGGCACTAACCTCACTGTGAACCCTACAGATCCAATCCTCACTCCTGCTACAGGAGGATCTGGTATACCTCCCTCACCACCTCCATCATCCCCTTCTTCTTCAGGAGAAGACTCCTCTGAAGGAGGCAGTTCCCCTTCGTAGCCTTCCACACCGACTACACCAATGACCAACCAGAACAACCCTGCTAGGCCTTAGCTCGACCAGGATGTAGTAGCCGTACTTGGGGCATAGTGTAAATTCTAACTTTGTACAATATCTACTGCAAACTGATATTTAGAAAAGAACAGAAAAGATACAATGGCAAACACAAACATTACACAAAGATTTTTCACCTGGAAACCCAAACCGGGAAAACCAGCATATATTATATTCATACATTGTGTTTTACATTGTTTACAATACAATATACATATAGGAGCCAACGACATCCAAAACCCTAACCCAATGACCTGGATTAGTCCAAAACCCTGATTCCTTAACCGGAAATAGAAAACCATCGGCAAAAAACCATGTGTCGAAAAACCACCTAATATCATGTGGTCTCGGAAATATGTCGTCCCGGAAATATGTCGGCCCGAAAAAAAAATAATTTGGAGGCGCTGCCCCCGAACCCCCGCACGGGGGGATCCACCCCTCTGCACCCCCCTCTAAACCCCCTGCACGCCCGGCGCAGGTGATCAAACACTACTACTCGTGCAAAGAATATAACACATACCCAACATTGTCCCACTTGTTGTTTTCTTTGCACATAGGGGGTTACAGGGTTGCATAGTCAACAATGCCCATGGATCCTCTTTACCAAGAGAACTTCTCAGTGCTCATAGATTTTGTTAATGAATCTGCAACATTCTTCAAAGTGTCCACCTTCATCAGTGATACTTTCTTTTCTTCAATCATGTCTCTTACAAAATGATATTGAACATCAATGTGCTTTGTCTTT
>ML779471.1:148401-173721 GCA_009831015.1 Picea engelmannii
TCCGACAACAAGGATGAGACCACTTCTTCAAACTTCAAAGAATTTGTATTACTACCTATGGCCACAACCAGACTATCCCACGAGTCTGGTAAAGAACACAACAAACTGATACATTTATCTTCATCTGAAATTTTAATATCAACGGATACTAACTGACTTACCACAATATTGAAGGCGTTCAAATGCTCTGCCACCGAGTCTCCATCTCTCATCCTCAAGTTATACAGCTTCTTTCTCAGGAATAGTTTATTTACTAGGGACTTAGACTGATACAACTTCCCCAACTTTTCCCATAAATCTTTGGCTATAGCTTCCTCTGACACATTCAGAAATACTGAATCGGAGAGACACAGTCGAATTGTGCTCTTTGCCTTCCGATCCGTCTTTTTCCAGTCATCTATAGAAGTTCTTGTAGGTGTCGTACCTGGATCTACCGTGATCCACTGATCTCTGTCCACCAAAATATCTTCCATCTTGAGCTTCCACAGCTCAAAGCTTTTCCCATTAAACTTCTCGATCTCCATCTTTGAATTTCTTGCCATTTCTTTTCACTTGAAAAACAATACCGCGGATCTCCCACTGTAATAGGGCTTATCACAGTCCCGATCCAAACCCTTGATGACAAAGGCATCGCCCTGAAGCCAATAAAGCTCTGATACCAAATGTAAATTCTAACCTTGTACAATATCTACTGCAAATTGATATTCAGAACATAAAAGATACAATGGAAAACACAAACATTACACAAATATTTTTCACCTGGAAACCCAAACCAGGAAAACCAGCATATATTATATTCATACATTGTGTTTTACATTGTTTACAATACAATATACATATAGGAGCCAACGACATCCAAAACCCTAACCTAATGACCTGGATTAGTCCAAAACCCTAATTCCTTAACCAGAAATAGAAAACCATCGGCAAAAAACCATGTGCCGAAAAACCACCTAATATTATGTGGTCCTAGAAATATGTCGTCCTAGAAATATGTCGGCCTGGCGGAAATATGTTGGCCCGAAAAAAAAAATTCGGGGGCGCTGCCCCTGAACCCCCGCGTGGGGGGCTTCGCCCCCCTGCATGCCTGGCATAGGCACTCAAACACTACTACTCGTGCAAAGAATATAACACATACCCAACACACAACACCCCTTACCCAAACATCTGGAGAAGTGGCTTCCCAAGTTTGACCCTGACTCTAAACAGATCGCCGAAGATCACATTAAAAAGTTTATGTTAGCCATAAGACTCTGCAATGTCGAGCACGAAGACATAGTCTGTAGGTTGTTCCCTTACACTTTTGAGGGCAATGCATCTACATGGTACTTTTCCCAGCAACCCCATACCATCGTGTCTTGGGAAAAGTTTGAATCCTGCTTTTTGGAAAAGTTTGGAGATGATAAAATTCCAGAAGTTCTAGTTATGGAGCTTTCTAGCTTAAGAATGAACCCAAAAGAAAAAATTAAAGACTTTAATCAAATATTCTTAACACTTAAGAACCGAATCCCCACAGATTCCATGCCTGCCAAGATTCTTATTATACTAAAGCTTTGCATCAAAGTATAACCATTTGGGTTAAACGATCTAAGAAAGCCATGTTGTTAGAAGCCTTTGAAGAGGCCAGCCAGATTGAAAAGGACATCCTTAGTCTAAAACACACTACTAACAACGAAACATAAACTAGCTCTTCTTCCAAAAAGAAGATCGAAATCCCCACTAGACCTACTCAAAGTAAAACGCAACCTGAAAACTCTGATTTAGAAAACTTAACTAAAGTCGTTCAAAAACTGTCAAATCAAGTCATAGATTTGAAAAGGACAGCCGAAGAAGCTTCTTCAAGCAAAGGGCCTTACAAACCCCCGTTCAGGAAGCTTTTTCCCACCTACCGACCTAATCCTACTACTGAGGGCCTTAATCTAGAAAGTCTGCAATACGCCCTACAAACAATTCTAGAAGCCCAGGATAACTTGATGCCTCCTGAGATTCCTAAGGAGGTTGTTGAAAAAGAGACAGTTCAAGAAGAAGAGTCTTCTCCAAACATTTTTGGACACTTCTCGGATAACATCTTTCAAGCTAACTTCGAGACAGTACATCCCTATAATACTAGGAGTAAGACAATAAGCAAACCTTCTTCTGAAAACACTATGAATTTTCCCTCAAAGAAATCTAAATCAGCTGAGACTAAACAGAATCATGTAAACCCCAACTTAGATTATGATTTAGTTGAACATATTAAAAAGTTAAGGGATAACATTTCTATTTATGAGTTATTAAAATTTCCGTTTCCGCTACAAAAAATGTTACAGAACATCTTAGAGAATAGAAAAAACAGTAATTCAACCAGTAACAAGGTTGTTCAGAACAAAGTTTCTCAGAAGACTTCCACTAAGAATAACCCTGATCCTCAAGATAAAGGAAGCCTTCCTGTAAATAATGTAAATAATGTAGATAAAGTAGCTTTATAAACTGCGAGTAAAAATCGACAAGCTACTACCCTTAGTACTCGCAAAAATGTACCTCCATTTTTGTTAACTTTCAAAATCTTTAATAGAAACGTGCACAATTGTATGGTAGACTCAGGAGCGACATCCAATAAAATGCCATGGTTTGTATGTCAGAAGATTAATGCTGAGGTTGAACCATGCACATTAAAAATCATCCAACTTGATCGAACTAATGTTAAAGTTATAGGCGAATTAAGGAATGTGCTTATAAGATTATCGTCTAACCCTAAGGTTCATCAAGTAATTCATATTATCGTTGTGGATATTCCAGAAGTGTACGGTATGTTCTTAAGTAGGGATGGGTTGGAGCAGTTACATGGCTATTTCGTGACATATTGGTCTCACCTGTGGCTTTCAGAGAACAAAAATCCCAACAAGATCAAGGTAAATCGTGAACGCTATCTTAAGTTCATGGTCACAGATTTGAATGATCCCAACAAACCATTTACACCCTCTGCTGATTCGCCCGAAATACAAGGGATGGATACCTTTTTCGGCAATTTCATGGCTGAGACTTCAACTATCACCAATCCAGAACAACAGTCCGAGATTGTAGCATATGTGCAACCAACAACTTCTACACAACGGTCTCATGCACCCGATAAAAATCAAATTTGGTCTCTTTATTTTGACAGGTCAAAGTCCAAAGAAGGAGCTGGTGCATGCTGCATTATTATTGATCCGACGGGTAACAAAATCCTGATTGCATGTAGGTTAGAATTTGACTGTACTAATAATACAGTAGAATATGAGGCTTTACTGCAGGGCCTCATAAAATCTTTTGACATGAACATTCAAAACTTGGCTGTCTTTGGCGATTCTGAAATCGTGGTTAGACAGGTAAGAGATTCTATCCACTGTCTGTCTCCGCATCTTAAAACCTACCAATCCGAGGTATGGAATTTAATGAATAAATTTTCTTCTTTCAATATAAATTCTATTGCTAGATTAAATAATGCTAAAGCCGATCTATTAGCTAACGTAGCTTCTAAACTCTTTCCTGCAGAAGGCTTGTCCCCGGATGCATTCTCCATTGAACTGTTATTCAGACCATTCGTTCCCGACAACATCACGAACTGGAGAGTCTTCGACGACGATCAACAAATTATTAGCTTCCTGCATATGGAAGAAACTTTTCAAGGCGCGATGATCGACGAATGCACTCAAGAAAACATTTTGCGCGATTTCACGGTAATACTAGATCCGAGAACTCCTGAATTTTCATTAGACATGGTAAATTCGATCCCTAAATCTGTAGTTAGATTAGAGAAATTTTACGATCTTCAAGATAAATTCAAAAAATTGGTCAACTGTAAAACCAATAGTTCCTCTTTATCATATGAAAAATTGAACTTAGGAACTAATGAAAATCTGCAGTGCATTAATTTAGGGGTTGGGTGTTCTGAAAAAGAAAAAGATGCATTCATTAAATTGTTCAAAGAATTTAAATATGTCTTTGCGTGGACATATGATGACCTTAAAACTTTCGAACCTAACATCATACAATACGTCATTCCTATGAAACCCCAAACCTTACCCTTTCAGCAGAAATTAAGAAAAATGCACCCTAAGCTTGAACCGACTGTGAAAAAAAGAATTGAATAAACTCCTTAATTCTAAGATAATTTTCCCAGTTAGGCACACTCAATGGGTTTCTAACCTTGTCCCTATCCGGAAGAAAAGCGGGGAAATCCGACTTTGCGTCGATTTCCGAAACCTTAATAGAGCGTCTGATAAAGACAACTATCCTGTCCCACCCATGGAACAGATCCTTCAACAGATGTCTGGTTCTGAAAGGATGTCCTTATTGGATGGTTTTTCAGGATACAACCAAGTCGTGATGTCTCCTCCAGACCAACTTAAAACTACCTTCTGCACTCCATGGGGCACCTATGCTTATCGAAAAATGCCCTTTGGATTGATTAATTCCGGTGCCACTTTCCAGAGAGCGATGGACATCGCTTTCCGAGTCTTAATCAATCAGTCCATTGTATTTTACTTAGATTATGTTACTGTATTTTCAAAAAACAAAACCGATCATCTAGCTCATTTGAGGGTCGTTCTACAACGGTGTCGTAAATATGGCATTTCCTTGAATCCTAAAAAATCCATCTTCATAGTAGAATAGGGTAAACTCTTAGGATTTATTGTGTTAAGCAAAGGAATTATTATCGACCCCGAAAGGACTCAATTCATCTCGAAACTCCCCCCTCCTACATTCAAAATGTCTATGCAGTCTTTCTTAGGCCAGATAAACTTTGTGAGGAGATTTGTCCCCAGCTTCTCCGAAATGGTCAGACCCTTACAGAATTTAATTAAGAAAGACGCACGATATCATTGGAGACCCTTAGAAAATCAAGATTTTAATGCAATAAAGAAGGCTATAATAGATGCTCCTTCTCTCATGAGCCCCTAATTTTCCCAAGACTTCACGCTCTACACTTTTGCTTCTGACCACTCTTACGCAGCAGTCCTAACTCAAAAGAACGCAGAAAACAATGAAGTACCCATTGCCTTTATGAGATATTCTTTCAAAGGCACAGAACTAAAGTACCCAGCGATAGATAATTAAGCCTATGCTATTCTCAAAGCAATCAAACATTTCCGGTCATATCTTTTGAAATCTAGGACAAAGATTATTGCCCGTACCCAGCCGTTAGGAACCTGTTAGTGCAGAAAGAGCTAGGAGAAAAGAGGGCTAACTGGGTTACTTATTTATAGGATTACGACATATAAATTACCCCAGCTCAGATAGTGAGAGGCCAAGGGTTATGCAAGTTAGTTGTTGATTCAGCAGCAGGACAACAAGAAGAAAATGATATGTCAAACCTAGGATAGCACGATCAAAATGCAATCTATTGTACACAAAACTCTGTCAGTCCATGGTATGACGATATAAGATTCTGTCTTGAACATGGGTCAGCCCCCCGTCACTTGGATCCCACTAAAAGAAGAGCATTAATATTAAAGTCTTCCTCCTTTCATTTGGTTAATGGTATTCTGTTTCGTCAAAATTTTGATGGCATACTGATGCACTGTCTTGAGAAAGACGAAGTAGAAAAAGTCTTACTAGAGTTGCATGCCGGATAAGCTGGTGGGAATTTTGGTGGTGACACCACTGCCCATAAAGTTTTGAGAGCCGGTTATTACTAGCCCACACTTTTTAGAGAGGCCCATGCCTTGTGTCGCAAGTGTATTATTTGTCAAAAAGCATCAGGGCGGTTACAGAAACCAACCTTTCCTTTGCATCCCGTGTCAATAGACTCTCCTTTTCAATATTGGGGCCTTGATATCATAGGTCCAATCAACCCACCATCCTCACAGCAACATAAGTTTATCATAACAACCACAGATTACTTCACAAGGTGGTATGAATTTGTCGCATTAAGAACTGTTAATACCAGTCAGGTAATCACCTTTCTAAATTCGAATATTATCACTCGTTTTGGTATCCCTGACTGTTTAGTATTCGATAACGCTTCTTAATTTTCATCTCTTGAGATGAGTGAGTTCTCTTTAGAAAAAGGAATTAAATTGAAGTATTCCACTAGCTATTACCCCCAGGGCAATGGATTGGCAGAATCAACAAGTAAGAACCTGATTAAAATTATCAAGAGAACGGTATCTGAGAATCACAAAAATTGGCACAATGCATTGTTAAACGTGATTTGGCTGATAGGGTAACACCAAAAACTGTTGTAGGTAACTCCCCCTTTTTTCTCGTTTATGGCAGAGAAGCAATTCTGCCACCACACATTCTTCTTCCCTCACTACAGTTATCGCAGAAAATACAAGAAGAAGACTCTCCCCCCTTGGAAAACCGAATTAACGCTTTGATGAAGCTAGAAGAGGTAAGAGCCCAAGCTAAATGTAAGTTAGATCAACATCAACAAATAGTCAAAAGCTGGTTTGATTCTAACTCTGCCTCTGATAGGAACTTCGAAGTAGGTGACCTTGTCTTGAAATGGGACAAACGGCATGAGGGAAAGGGAGAGCACACGAAATTTCAAAACTTATGGCTTGGACCATTTTTATTTGCTGAGAAACTTGGTCCCAGCTCTTTCCGATTGCAGAATCTAGAGGGGCAGCCTGACACCTATCTGGTGAATGGTCAAGCTCTGAAAAGATATTTCACTTGATTACAACCCTTTTTATACTATGTACATACTTTTCTTTTGTTTTCTTTTCGTTTGCTGTTTTGGTTTTGATTTTCCCTTGCCCTTATCAGTTTTTTGTTTTTGGAAATACACATACCTGCATGTTGATCTATTCGGACAAAGAAAACAGAAAATTCCTCCACTGAAATGACTGCCGAAAAATTGTATAAACATCAATTATATACTTCTGAAATTTACATCTATGTCGGAAAAAACTGTTGTTTGAAAGAAGTTAACTGATTTCAATCTCTGAGTAAAGCATGTCATGATCATCTATTATCTTTTTATGCTGTCCATTTTCCTTAAGGGAATGACTCATAAGATGTCTCCCTACCTTATAAAGTTGGTTCTGTAAATAAACCATCTCTGGATCTTAATAAAGGACAGTTCGAAAAAAAAATTGCTGAGGTCTAAATAAAAAATATATATATATATGTTAAAATATTATAATTTTCAGCGTCACCCCGCTCGACTATATATCTTTAAAAAACAAAATAAATCATTAAAAGAGCTGTGGGAAGTGCTTGTAAACCCACCGGGATGCTGAACAGGTATACTGGCAGCGAGTAAATGCATGCATGATGCCAAGACAACTTCGTCGGGGTACTGAACAGGCCCGCTGGAAGCAAAGCAATGTCGGGTATATGAAAATTTTCAAATATAAAACCTCTTGACCTTAAAATGTCCTTTATTATGATCTGGAACTTCTTGGCCGGATACAGATATCAGAGTGGGTTAAATGGAAACCCTATCAAGGCTATGGACACCTGCTGGTAGCAGTGGATTTGTCAAAAGTATTGAAGATTTTATCTTTAATATCGTGGCTCTCTTGTCTTAAGACTGTTATCAATTTTCATCCTTTAAACACTGCTAGAATATGTGGTTAATGAAGATGTTTACACGATTTTTCTGGTTGTTATTTTTGAGGTTAGAATTTTTCTTACAACAATGATACTACTGTCGACAAAAGGGGGAAGAAAAATACTTGATTGATATCAAGACTTGCCCGGAACAAACCTAAACAAAACATCGACCAAAATCCCATAGTGCTGAGCGAGGACTCAGACTCCGATATCAAGCGTTTCCTAGCTGAAGAGTACCCCTATTCTCTTGGAGTGTGCTCTAAGAAACCCTATGACTATGTCTCTAACTTACCCCCTTGTCTCAAAAACGACCTGAATTACCCAGGAATCAAGTTGCACAATGAAACCCCTGGTGACTTAAACAAACCCTCGCCTATGATGCCAAAGCCCAGGCAACCATCATGTGTCCAATGTAATGTTTGGCTAGAGCATTATTACACTGACATTCCCTTGTTGCAATAAAAGATCAAATCGTTAGAGCAGCAAGTTATAGTGCTTTCAAAAGAAAAAGACAGGCTTCAAGCTAATGACAAGAAACAAAAAACCACCGGTTTGATTATCTTTAGGAACGTCGAGTCAGCAACGGCCTTTGTCAATTCCAAATTATCATGACCGAGTTGTCTTCTGATTATCCAGGTATGAATTTCAATATCAATTTTGTTTTTTGAGTTGTTTTGGATTAATATAACCGATTGGATTTGCTTTCTATAGCTCTGTTCATTTTGATTCAAAATGATTCTGTTTCTCTCAGTTTACCAAATCAATTTCGTTATGAATCATGAGTGGGAAATTTGTTTGCAAAACTTGGACATAGCTACGATTTAGTTAATGAGATTTTATTATTCTCAGTTTAGTATAAATGATTGATTTGCTTTTGATTATGTTTGGCTTGTTTTTGAATCAATTCTATTCATCTGATTTAGGATAGTCGATTGGATTGGTTTCGATTAGTGTCGTGTGCTTCTACTAGACTCAAAACAACCCTGTTGACTTCGATTTACCAGGAACGACTCTGTTTTGTATTGAATCAACATTCTCGTTTGGGTTTTGATTACGTTAGACCTGTGCAAAATATCTATTTGCTAAAAATCGTGTGGCTGTGTTGATTGATATGATTTTGCATAACGATTTTGGTCGACCCCAAACTGTTTCGATTCGTTCCTGTTTGATTTTATTTGTAAATGATTGTTGTGTGCTATGATTAGCATGATCGTTGGTATATGTTTGATATAGTTCCATTAATCTGAAAAACGATCCTGTTGATTTCGTTGTGATTCAACAATGATTTTGTTAATGGATAAGGCGACATAAACAATTGCATAAATGATTTATTCAACCAGTTACAGTTTGTGCCGATTGGAATTAGTTCATGAAAATGATTTCATTGCTGTCCAATTACCTATGCGATTCTGTTTACCCCAAATTGGTGATAACAAATTGAACAGAGTGCATACAAGTTTTTGAATGGTTTGTTTAGCAATCAAATATTGGTTTAATAGTTTGAATATAATTTTTTAAGATTCAAATTGGTTTTAAAACGATTATGTGTTCAATTTAAACCAGCATCCTAATCTGGATTCTGTAGCTAGTCTTAAAAATTAGATTCCTGTCAATTTTATCAACAAAATATCCTCTAATCTTGTCTATTTTTGTCCCCTTTCAGGGGCATACGAATTACAATGATCAATGTGGCATGCTATGGCAGTTTGAGAGATGTTTTTGTGATACAGTTTTATTATAAGGTGTTAGTTTTAGTCAGACTTGGGAGATTGTCTCCAGATTTTCTGTAAACTGTTTTGATAATTCCCACAGGGATGTTTTACCCTGTGGGAGGTCTTTAAATACTTGTTATTTTTTGTAATGGGAACCATCATCATCACTATGGAGAGAACCAGACTATGGATTTATGATTCAGACTGAGATGAAAGTTGATGTCTTGTAATAGCTTTCGCTTTCAATATATCAAACTTTTGTTTCAGGTTTTTGCCTATCAGTGTGCAATTAATTATTGACTACTTTAGCTATCATAATTCATTGCATGTTGATGTGATTTGATTTATATGTTTTTTTTTGTAAGTAAGAGGTTTTTAATTTATAAAGTTCCTTCTAGAGGCAAAAAAGGTTCCAAGATACAGAGATTGTCTTTGCTATGGTGACTGGGCTGCCCCAACAGAGGGGAAACCAGCCCATTCAACAGCCTAGTCAGCATTTACTTACACTGTAATCTATAAAAAGAAGAAATTGACACATCATCCCTGGGCTGCCCCAACAGAGGGGAAACCAGCCCAGTCAACAACCTAGTCATCATGTTCATAACTGTAAACTAAAAAAAGGAGAAACTGACACATCGACAGATCATAAAAAAGGAGAACCTGACACTTCAGCATGCTAGACACTGGACGCGTATCCTGGCTAGGTGGCGCAAAGATCCCCTGGCCATGGTTCCTCCTCGACCAAAGCTGTACCATCTCCCCACTGTGTCTCGGACTGCTCCTTGGTCGCTGCACCCGGGCCATTCCTCGCATCGTCCTTCATTTCCACGGTGGCCTTCTCCCCTCATTCCAGAGCCGGCCTTGCTGCACTCTGATTCACTTTATCCTCGCCTTTATTAGCTGCCTCCGGCATTGGGGTGTCCTCAGTTGGCGCTGTGCCCTCCTTGGCAGGGACCAAGGGTGAAAGCACTGTCTCAGATAACGAAGAGAGGATCTGTAGAAATTGCGCCACCTTTTCATCGGTGAGCTGCAGCCTGAAATGAAAATCATCTACCCCTTGGCAGAGTTTGAAAATGAGACCATAAAGAATGGCTAGCTTGTCTTTCAGCTGGTCGTCGGTGGTGGAGTCAAAAGTGGGGGTGTTGGGGTGGCCAGGCTGCCGCACAGAGGGAGGCTGGTCGACCCCTATCATTCTTGTAAAAGCCAGGTTAGAAGAGTGGACTGGAGCGAAGAGGAGACGCTGAATCATGCCAGGAAGCCAAGGAACTAGTTCCTGGCATATGGAGTTTGCAGTCAACAAATTGAGAGAGGTAGAGTCACGAGTTTCATCTTGGTTGATAGCCAAATCGGTGGGAGGCGAGTTGGACGAAGAAAGGGAGGGTCGACGCGGTCTCCATGGAGAGCCCCGCCGTGGCCTCCCTCTCGGGCGTTCTTTGCGTCGAGGCATGGTACTCGCGTGGCGATGGTCGTAATGGTAAGGGGTGAGAGGAGCCACCGAGAACCAGAAATCACAATCCGGGGATGGCCATGGCTGCGGGATGGAGAGCCGAACGAACCAGCCACATAAACAATGAACCAAAGTCAGTAACAGTGCCATAAAGCCAAGCAGGGGTCGAGTGCGGGCATGTACTTGCCTTCCCATCCCCATAAGGGCGTTTTAATGCAATGGAGGAGTGGCGGACAGTGGCACGAGCCCGTCACATGGCTCCGTGCCCTGTTGGCATGTGCCCGCTCCACTTGCGTGCCATGTGGATTGCCATAACACCTCATCCAGGGGAGCATCCGCCATTCTAGCTTGGCAGATGCATTGCTGAAGAATTGGATGATAGGGTTCCAAGGCTGAGTTACAGAGGAGTTCCGAGTCGCTCCAGTTGATGCCTATATTTTCCAGATTGTCCGCCACCTAATTCACGTGTCTTTTGACGTGGGATGGGATGATGATTAGCCCTAGATGCAGTGAATCGGCTATGGTATGCAGCCCATGCAAGAGTCTCCAGCTCGACGAGATTCTATCCGGATTGGCTCCATTTATAATTTTCCTCAGCATGTTGATGATAATTAAAGAATCGCCCTCAATGACTAACTTGGTGAAGTTGTTTTGAACGACGATTTGTAGTCCCCTGGTGAGACCCCTCAGTTCTGCTGCATTGTTCGTGGAGTGGCCAATGGGACCCGCACTGATGAGGATGATGTGCCCAAGGGTGTCGCGAAGGAAAAATCCGTAGCCCGCTGGTCCTGGATTTCCCTTAGAGGCCCCATCAAAGTTAAGCTTGAGGAAGCCTTCTGGAGGAGGGGACTAGAAGGAAGGGCTGCTGGGGGAAAGGGGTCGGGCGAGAGAAGGTCGATCCTGCAGTGGAGGAGATGGAATCTAGAACCGAATTAAGGGAATCTCTTCTGGAGAGCTGATATCGACCTCATCGTAACGTGGCTGAAGATGGAGAGTCTCCAAGATGTTACGATAGCATTGATGCCAGAAATGTTGCCATGGGAAGGACATACCTCTGAAAGTCCTCCTTTTCCTTTATTTCCAGGTTTGCCATAGAATAAAGCCCGGAAGGAGTTGCCAGACCCGGTTAAGAAGCGGGGAACGAAAGGTTTGGTCCCTCCAATTAGTGATGGTCTCCAGAATGCTATCTCTGCTACGGTCTGAGGTGTGCATAATAATTGCCGCTTGATCCCATATTTGGCCAGTATAGTTGCATGAGTTAAGGATATGGTTCATTGTTTCCTCTGCCTCTCCATAGAGTAAGCATATGGAAGGACCAATGAATCCCCTTTTCGAAAGGTTATCCCAGGTTAGGATGCTGGAGTGGGTAATTAACCAGAGGAAAAGGGTTATTTTTGTCCAGTGCTTAAGGTTCCAGATCTTGCACCACACTTTCGTGTTAGGGACTGGGACTGCTTGTGCTTTGAGCTGGTATGCTTCCTGTGTGCTGAAGGTTCCGCGCGGCCTATGAACCCACCTTAGGATTTTCTCTCCTGCTAATATGGGAATTTTTCGTTTCGCCATCTCTTCGCGCTAAGGAGCCAGATCCACGCCTGGCTCCAACTCGATGCTTTCCCTGTTCAGGTGCCACTTGTTCCAAGTGTCTTCGTGGGGATCATCCTGCCAATAGTCAGGTACTTTTGTTAGGCCTGCCCCAGTGGTTTGAGCACAGATGTCATGGGCCCATTCCTCCTTTCTCAGAACCGGCCATTGTTGCCAGGAATCTTGCCAGAAGAGGGTTGTTTTCCCATTCCTGATTTCCCAGAAGGTGTGCTCAGTTACCAGAAGTTGATTCTGCCTAGCTACTGTCCATATTAAGGAGCCCGGGTGGTCCTCATTCCATCGGATGAGGTTCTTTTCTACCACATTTGGAGCATATTTCTTCCTCCAGAGTCGGGCCCAGAGGTCCTTCGGGCTTTTGAGCCAGCACCACCAAATTTTGGCACTTAACACCTTGTTCATGACGAAAGGGTCTCTCAAGCCCAAGCCACCTTGCTCCTTGGGCCGACAAAGTTTGTCCCAACTGACCAAAGCTATTTTCTTTCCTGTGTTTAAGCCTTGCCAAAGGAAGTTTCTCTGAAGGTTTTTAATTGTGGTGAGAACAAACCTTGGAGCAGCCAGAGCAGAGAAGGAGTAAATCGGGAGGGCTTGGAGCAGAATGAGGCGATTAGGTAGGTTTCAAGCTCAAAAGGTCCAAGAGGAAAGCCTTTTGGAGAAGGAGGACAGGAGGTTCTCCCAAGAGGAATTCTGGAGCGCATTCTCGATCAGGGGGATGCCAAGGTATTTGGACGAAAGGGAGCTTCTATTAAAACCGAGGAGGCCAGAGACATGGCGTTGGACCGGAACGTGAGTGTTAAAGAAGAAGATTTGGGATTTATCCTTGTTGCAATCCAACCCTGAAGCGTCCGAAAAGGTTTGGAGGATGTCCGAAATGGAGCTAGCTTCCCTGACCATGGGGATACCCATCAGTAGGGTGTCGTCAACAAACTGGCTATGTGAGATAGGAGGGGAAATTCCATGCAAGGGGAGACCTATTAGAAGATTGCATTCAATCGCTGCATGGATGGATCTACTAAGGTCCTCGGCCATAATAATGAACAGAAAAGGGGAAAGAGGATCTCCCTGCCTGATTCCTCTGGAGGGGGAGAAGGGATTCGAAGGAACACCATTGATGAGAAGAGAGAAGAAGGACGAAGAGGTTAGATTCATAATCCATGTTACCCATTGCTGATCAAAACAAAAATCTAGGAGCATTGCTCACATGTATTCCCAATTAATCTTGTCGAAAGCCTTAGAGAGATCTAATTTGAGAAGCATACCTGGGGCCTTGGTCTTCTGAAGAGAGTGGATCACCTCATGGGCAAGGATTACGCTGTCTAAGATTTGTCTGCCCTCAACATAGCCCGATTGCTCTGGGGATATAATTGAAGGTAAGACGGGCTTGAGTCTCTTGGCTATCACTTTTGTCAGAAGCTTGTAGATGGCATTACACAGCGCTATCAGCTTGAACTGCTTGGGGTGGTATGCTTGCCCCTCTTTGGGAATTAAGGTTATAAAAGTGGCATTGAGAGCCTAGAGGATCTGTCTAGTGGCTATGGAATCTTCTATGATTTCCCAAACTTCTGTTCTGATCAGTGGCCAACAATGGTGGAATAAGTCGCTTGTGAATCCATCAGGGCCTGGAGCCTTGTCCTTAGGGGTCTCCTGGAGGGCCTGGTCTACTTCCTCTATAGTTATTGGCCGTAGAAGGGAGGCATTTTGCTCTTGAGTGACTACAGATGGCACATGCTAGGTAAATTTTGCAATAGCTTCATGTCTGTCTGCTCGAGGCTCTGTGAGAAGGTTTTGAAAGTGGCCTATCAGGGTTTTTTCCATATCCCTTTGTGAGTAAATCAAATCCCTGTTATCTGAGATAAGATGTGTAATCTTGTTGGAATGCCGTCTTTGGATGATAGCCCTGTGAAAGAATTTGGTGTTGCGTTCCCCTTCCTTTAGCCATTGTACCTGCGACTTCTGTTTCTAGAGTATTTCTTCTTGCTTTTTCCTGACTTCTAGCTGCTGACTTAAGTTCGTTTCCTGGGCCTTCAGCTCACTTGTGAATCCTTGCATTCTGATCTGATGTTGGATCTCTTCCAATTGCGTCGAGATTTTCTTTTGGGCATCAAAGATGTTGTCAAATGTATTCTAGTTCCAGAGCTTGAGGGTTTGTTTGAGGTTTTTTAATTTTTGCTAGAATTTGTACATTTTGGAGCCATCGGGGACCTTTGCCTCTCTCCACCAGGCCTGAATGTTTTCTTGGAAATCTGGGTGGTCTAGCCAGAATTTTTCAAATCTAAAAGGTTTCTTGCCGGGAATGGCTGGGATGTCCACTCGGAGTTGCAAGGGCCAGTGATCTGATCCAGAGAAGTTATGGATATCCGCTTCCACAACTGTGCCTTCCATCATGAGAGATTCCGATATCAAGAATCTGTCCAGCTTACAGGAAATTTGGTGAGTGCCTGTTCTCCTATTTTTCCAAGTGTGCATACCATTATTGGTGTCCAAATCAATTAAGCGGAGCTCATCTATGAGAGCATTGAAGTCACTGGAGTCCTTGTCCAGGCGTCTTGAGCCTCCTCTTTTTTCTGCCAAGCTGCGGATGATGTTGAAGTCTCCACCAGATATCCAGCTTTTGTTTCATACTAGGCTAGCCACATAGCTCAGGCTTTTAAGGAAGGCCTGTTTATCCCTTGGGCTTGCTGGGCCGTAGACATTGGTTAGATGTCCCGGCCCATTTGACCCTATAAGCCGATATTCAACCGTGATGGACCATTTGGTGGTAATGAAGTTTTCCAAAATTACGGCATTGGTGTTCCATAGTATAGCCAGACCTCCAGCTGAGCCTGTGGCGTCTGTAGCTACTACTGATCCTTGTTTCCAACATTGGGGTAGAATCTTATCAATGTCTTCTGAGGTACATTTTGTTTCCTGTAGGAGTACAATTTCTGATTTTTCTTCTATTATCAGATCCCGTAGCAGTTTTTTCTTGCTACGCCCATTAAGGCCTCTGATGTTCCAAGTAATGATCTTCATGATAACGAGGGAGTGGGGAGAGGAGGGAAGTTGTCCAAAATCAAGTTGATTTTCCCTGAGTTCACCATAAAGTTCCCTATTTCTTGTATGAGTTTGTTGGTGGACTTGCGACCTCTTTTCTTTTCATCCTTCTGGGTCTTGGGGGGTTTTTTGCTTGACTGCCCTGGATTCCTAAAACTTTGCTAGCTCGAGTTGAGGATCCCGCAGAGGAGTTGAGGAAAACTTTGTGGACCTTCCGGAGTTGATCTCTGGGTATAGTATAGAGTTTTTTCTGCCTATAGGCGTGTTCGAGGTGTTAGAACCCTATGTAATAGGGAATAATTTTTTGACTAATATTTGTCTATCTTAGGCCTATGTGTTCACTCATGACGCATGGCGAATGCGGTGGAAAGCGCCCGACATTGACCAAGCCTAAGACGAGTACCTGCGCGCAAGCTTCAAAGTGAGTTTTGGTGTATTCTCTAGCAAAAAGAATGGTGGATTGGTTTGAAAGGGTAAAAGTCTAGTTCTGGTGGGCAAAGACAAAATTGTTTTGTTCGCAAAAACTTGGTGAATTTGGAAAAAAATTCAAAATGGCCCCTCGGCCTTGGCATTTATGCAGAGTTTATTGAAAAATTAACATAATGTTTAGAAAAATATACATTGGCCTCAGGCCAAACTCCTAGAGCTCGACACCAAGGTATAAGCATCGTCCAATACACCTACAGTAAACACAAACCAAAGTCAACGCGCAACATCAACACCTAACCCCTACCATCGAGCTCATTTTATTGATACAATATGTAAACGTTGGTTTATTTAAACACTGGATGTTCCATTTCACCTCGCAAATGTGGGATGTTTCCCACAGGGAACCAAAAAATATATGAAATGCAGTTTATATCCCTCTACCAGGTGTTTGAATTAGTTGCAAGGTGTCCAACGCAGAGAGACATGCGTGCCTAGAAGGAGACTGCGCGTATCAGGTGTGCTTATGAACCCTAATTTGTAATGAGAATGTTGCTCTGGCAAAGAAGGCAGAGTCTTCTTCAAAGAATACCACAGAAGTGATCTCCGGGAAAGATAGCAAAGGTGAACCCTCTGAACCTCTTGTTACTGAAGCGCCTATCAGAAATGACAAAGGTAAAGGCTCTGTCAGTGATCAAGATGTTGTCGAATATATGGATGAAGGGACAATGGACTAAGAGGAAAGCGACGAGGAAGATGCCGGTAAGGGAGTTGATGTGGACTCTGGAACCCCGTGCTATACATCACAGCCATATTTGTCAGATCTACCCCCACAGGTTTACGATACCAAAGACATGCACTTTAATTCACCTCTGCGAGTCACAGATCTTAAAACCCATGGCGATTTTGGTAGGAAAAATGCAGAAAGTAATCGGCATGGGGAATGCGATTTGATCGTGGCTATATTTCTCCATACTTTGTCACAGATATTGAGAAGACGTCCGTGGAATATGAGAATGGCAAGCTGTTGTTGGTTGATAAGAAAAATCCAGTCAAGGGCGGCAGTGGAAAGAAACGACGGGTCGTTTTTGATATGTCAATCGATGAAAATGAAGATGAGATGTTCGGTTCAGAAAATGTCATAAGCCTGGCCTCTCCAGAGCCTCCCAAGCAAGACCTGGTGCTAAAACTGAACTTGAGACTGTTCAAAACACAGATGCACCTCAGGAAAACAAAGATACTCAACAGGGGAACATTCTTTCATTCTTCAAGAAGGGATGAACTTGCATTCGCATCAGTAAATCCCGACCAGACAAGCATTAATGAAATATGGAACTCAGCTTGAGAATTTTATGAATGGTCATTTAGTGCATATGAAAATGCTTCCAGCAGATCTGACATTAGGTTTGGCAATGATATTTCTGGATCGCTTCAGAATCGGGGTACATGCTTTCTTTCATCAGTAGAGCATTCATTGTTGAATTTGCTGGAGCATTCAAGCATGCTGAGGAGAAGTTAAAAATGCTGCAAACTCCTCTCAAAACAGATGATGGTGTTCATGTCTCCTTGGGAAGTTTTTCAGTGCACAGGAAGACAAGTTTACTCATGCCACAAATCGTCAACCACAGGTGCTAAACTTACTGGAGAAAATCTATCAAAAAACGCTAGGGTGCTTCTCTGCAAATTGATGCTACCAATTTATATGCTTTGATTGACCTTGAAGTATGTCTCACATCAGCAAAGAATTCTCTCCGTTCAGGGGAAAATGGAAGGGGCCACTACACCTATGGGAATGCCATCAACCAAGGTTGCCTACAGATCTCTATTGGCTGATATGGTCCAGCCAGATGTTGTTAAGGAGCTATGCTAGCTATGAGTCATTGTGTCTGGGGAGGCTGCTAAAACTTGTGCAGAGGGAAATGTTTGCAAGATGATAGTACAGATTATAGTCACCCACAGAGAATGGACGAACAGAAATCTGAGGAGCAGAAAGAAAAAGGTAATAGCTTGGTAGCTCAGGGAGAAAATCAGTTACACAGGTGGCATAGCAGTTACACACAGGTGGCAGAGCATCATTGTTTAAAGGCATCGACCTTACAACTGGCAGCAGCTCTTAAACAACCTCCATCATTTAACTAATTCTGCATCTATCTGTTCTAATTCCATTGGAGTGAATTTGCCAGCTAACCAAAACTGACTCCAGATGTCGAAGAAGCATATGCCAAATCTAGTCTCCAGTAAATGGGCTATTCGATTTGTTTGAGGAAGCAATTGACAGGTGTTTATATTGTAACTGCTTTTCTATTTTTAGAAAGCAGAAGTTAGGGCCCGAGTCTTGAAAGGCTAAGGCTTGTTTTTCTTATTTATAGTGATGTAAAAAACTTAATGAGGGTTTGACTGGGCTATGAGGAGAGGCTCGACCTGTGTGAGAGGTCCAGAGCTGAGATTTTGTTTTTTTCTGTTGGGTGATGGCTGTGTTTCAGCCAGAGAATATTTCTCTGTTATTTTTAATGATATACCAGTGATGTACATGTTGTTCTCAGGATTCTTGTGTAGAGATATTGGTGATGTCTTTCTTCTTTGTTAATGTGTTTCCTGTTTTCCTCACAATTTGTTTTATGTTCCAATAACCAGAAGGAAAGTAATAGGGGCATAATTTATTATCCAATACTCTGCCTCTCGGCTTGTGGTGATTTTGATGTTTATCTTCTAAAAGGTTATCTTAGGGATTCTTAAGTGCTCATTTGCCTGCCTTTTTCCTCACCTATTTCTCCTCTCATCCACGCCATTTAAACTAAAATCGATCCAATGTTTCTTCTGCCTTGGCTTGTGTAACGGTCTTGCCCAGATCTGATATGTGAATCACTTCTAATCGCAGACCCCATTTGCCCAATGGATCTCCTTGCTGTCCCAAACTGACCATTTAAAAAACAAAATCAAAACCCCGTACCTTATAACTAGCCTAACATCCCTTAAAAAAAAAGCTAAATCTCAAAGAGAGATCCCTCTCTGAGTCTTGGAGGGATAGATCCAAGACTCGAAGCAGTTCGAGGTTACCTCTGTGTTTGCCTCAATAGCCTTAGGCAAATTACAGAGTGCTAACACGAGGTGCTCCAGATCCACCCCAGCTAGATCTTGCTCTTCTAGTTCCATGTCTGCCTCCCCTTCTTTTGTTTCTTGTAGATCGAGAACCGAATCAGGGTGGCCTTGGTCAGGCTCCTTGCCTTGGCTCTGTCGTTCTATACCTTGACTGAGAGCTTGAGGTACATTGCCCTGAGAAGGTGCATTGTGATTTGCTAGATCTGTGGGGTTTTCTGTTTGGTCTTGCAAAGCGGCAAACTTATTACTAGTTGTGGGATCTTTACTTACCTGAGCCGGTGGTCTCCTTCCTCCTTGATGCCTTTTCCCCACTGGTTGTATGAAGCCGTCCTTGTCTTTGCCGTCTTCTGGGTTCCCTTCTTTTTGAATCGTGTTGAGTGGGCATTCTCTGAAGAGGTGGTCGTGCTCATGGCATTTCCTGCACTGGAATGGGATGTGCTCATAGTCAATGGTTTGAGACCAATCCTCATCATGATACTCCAGTGTAATGGACCCGGGGAGCGGCTTGGCAATGTTCAGATACACACAGATTCTGGCATAAGAGGTAATCGTCATTGCTTAGTAGCCTCTGAAGATTTGACATAAATGCCTATAGTGTTCCCGATGCCGGCCAAAAATTGGTCTAACCAGAACTCCTGGGGAAACGAGTATAATCTGAGCCAGATCGGTGCATGGGTAAAGTCTTCTTTCTCAGGGTTGAACTTCTCGGTCCAAAACCTTAAGAAAAGTCCTGCCGAGTTGTAAAAGTATGGCCCGCCATCAAAGATGTGATTTCGATCCTCCAGATTGTGAAAAATAATAGTGAAGAAACCCTTGGAGCCCAGTTGTAGTTCATAATTCCCTTTCGGCTTCCACCAATGCTGTATCCATTTGATCAGATCTCGCTCCGAGGGCCATAGCCCTAGGAATTTTCCCACCAGCGCATAGTCCCTCATGTATTGCTTCTGTTCTTCTATTCGTGGGGAGATGATGACATATTTCGGAGATTGTGGAGCTTGTGGGATACACTTACCTGACACCCATGGTGATGTCGCTCGGGCTGGGGCTGCCTCCTTCCCTGGATCTATGTCCATTTCCCGGTCTATGATGGATCCCTCCACCAGGAGCTCCGCTCGTAGGTTTGGAGGCGGCTCAAAAGACGACCTCTTCGGGCCTTCGGTGGGATCTCCATTTGCAGTGATTCGACTGTAAGAGGCACCCGACGGTTCCCCCTCTGATCGATTCATGAGCCCCAGCGGGGCGTAGAATGTGGCTTCGCAGGACAGGGCTTCAGGGATGCGCTAAACCCTATTTGCAGAGCAAAAACTAGGTTATGAGTATTTTAGATTATAGTCTGATACCGATTTGATTTATATGTTGTCCATATCTGATATCTCTTATTTAAAAATACAACAATCACTTTAATTCACTTTAATGAATACAGGTTTATCTTTTTCATTATTTGAATTGTTTTGCACAAATTGTTGCATACAGATTTATCTAATTGTGCTGGTTTGTAAATCATAAAATTGTTGTTATTTTTGTGTCTTGTTTGTCCTGTCATTTATATTTGAAGAGCACAGTTGCTTCTTGTTTACGAGAAGCTCGTGGATAATCCGGTGCGGGTTTCTTCCCACCGAACAGCTGAATCAACTATTGGATACAGGACGAACCTAAAGCGTTACTTCAGGTCAGTTTGCTATTTGTCATTTAATAGTTAGCTTATTAGTGTTATTTAAGTAGTTTAGATAAATATATTAGTTTAGATTCATAGTTAGAGTTATTATTTTAGTTGTTTAGCTTAGATTGTTTTTCTTTTTCATAAAATTATAAAAATCCAAAAATAATAGTTTCACTGTCTTAGGACAGATTACAAATAATTTTTGCAGGTTTTAATTTAAATCTGTAATTTGTAAATATTGTATATTTGTAATTAAAGATGATTCTATTGATAATTAAACATTTACTTTTATAGAATTATAGTTGTATGATTTAGGTAATAGATTGTATATATGTAGTTTAGATTTGTTTATTAGTTTGTTTAGATTAGTTTATTAGTGTAGTTTTCATTTGTTTTTCTAGGACTTAGATCGGCCAACAGAGCCGCTAAACCCATCAGGGTGGGTTATCCCAAACGGCTTGGGTTATTTAGACAACCCCAGACCGGATCCACTCTTCCAGTTGACGGATGGTCAATTTCACCCGTCAACAAGTTGGTAAAAGACGAACATATAATTGGAAATGAGCATATCGAAATGAAGCATTGCATATGCCTCCACGACCTTTGGTATCATGTCCAACAGGGGCATTTGCCTTACATTCAGAGTTGCGAGTTACATTAGATGTTGACAAAGAGGCTACGAATGCAATCAAAGAAAATTTAGAATCAATTTTTTATGGTGTTGATGTTGGTTTGAACAGTCAGAGAGTGGAAGCCAATTCTCGAGCCAATTTTGTTTACAAAACAAATGAGGTGATATATTCCATGTCAGTAGAAGATATCAAGGAGTATGAAAAATTTTGTCGTAATGGTTGGAAGGTGTTAATTCAGAATGATGAACCGAACATCGGATTGGTATGTGTTATAGTTAATAATGTTTTCATGCATTTGAGGATAGTTTTCTTATAGTTCTAGATCTATATACATATCATTGTATCTGTATAAATAATTGAGTTGTTATCATCATTAATTGCATTTTGGTCATATGTTAAATGAATCTCCAGTAAATATGGGACTTGATTCAATTAGTTTAAATTTGAATGGGTTGAATCAGGTATGTGTTTTCTAATATACACATATGAGAACTTTAGTTGTCCAATCTCCAATTATTTGAATAATCAACATACATGAAATTATGTTTTTGTATTAATGTGAACACATTGAACCCTATTTAATTCTTAGTTGTGTTGTTCACAGATCCATATTCTGTCTCCCACTACTTGGGCAGGCTTATCCCAATTATCATTGGGAGAGTTTGAAGAGGGTGGAAATTCACAGGTATCATTGCATGTTGAAAACAAATTTATTATATATGAAAATTTCAATGTCATCTAAATTATTAATTTAAAAGGAAAATGTCTTAAACAATATATAATTTATTGAATCTTAGGGTATGGTGGGTAAGACCATGACTCAACCGACCATGAGAATGCTATCCTCTTGTGTGGTTGATGATATTCAGGTTGGCACATCATAGGTATTACATGTTTCAAAATTTAAAACTACAATTTAATGTGTTAAAATCATTTAAATTTAATTTTGAAATGTGTTATAGGGAGAAGAAAGTGCAAGAGATTAGGATTGAAGAGGATGCATCCATACCTAAGAATGATGCATCTAGTCATGATGATTCTTAAATGTATGTACATTTCACATTAGTTAGTTTTGGTTTGTTTTTATGCTGAGCCTTTTATATATAAGTGTTCAAGCTTATTTGTGTTGAATATGCTTATTTTTTTTTACTTTTTACAAATTTTTGTTTGATCAACTTTTTAATTAAGACTTTCCTATTCATAGAAGGGTTACTCAACTAGTGTCTATATAAATTTTCAACACTTCGATCAATCATTTTGAAATATATAGTACTCCTATATAAGCTTATCGTCTTTTAAAATGATACATTCAATCTTATTTATTTTTAGATTATGACGCAGACCTAATTTTGAATTTGAGCATTTGATTATTTGAGAACATACTCTATCCCACATTAGAAAATAGGAAGTTTCTAAATTTTCTTCGATTGCATTCTTTGCCTTCTTGTCCAAGAATGGCGTAATATGGAGATTTGTGTTTTCTACATACAACGAAGTGAATTCTTTCTTGGGGTATTGTCAAACTCTTAACTAATTGCTTACTAACCACAAAAACCAACATTTATAGGTTTACAAATAAGCTATGTACGTGCATGATCTCACTTATGTTTAGATCATGATGAAAACATATTTCAAAGAGCATTTGATTATATGTAATATGAATACATCCCATGTAGAAATATGAAATATTTAAATGGTTTTTTAAGAATGACTTAATATACGTGCAGATTTGTGTTTTTTGCATGTACATGAAATATTATATGAGAACATCTATTCCACCTCAGAAAGAGGAGATAAGTATTTTCTTGGAAGAGTGACTTTTAATATGGATATTTGTGAACTTTCATAGATATAAGTATTTTCTTGGAAGAATGGTTTAATATGGAGATTTGTGAGTCCTTTAATTTGAAAGGGAATTTGATTATATGAGAACATCTATTTCATTGCATAAGAGGAGATAAGTTTTTTACTGAAAGAATGGCTTAATATGGAGATTTGTGAACTTTCTACATACACAAGTGAATTTATTTTCAGGGTATTATCTAACTTTGAACACTAAAATTGGTTACCAAGCACACAATTTTTCTCTTTAAAAATTTGCTAGATAATGATATTACATTGTTTAGATCATGTCCAGGCAATGTTGAAAGAGCATTTGGTTATAAAAGAAAATTAAAGATTCTGCAAAGAATGTCTTAATATGGAGAGTAACTATTTTGGAAGTTTGTGATGTAAGTTTGGTTTAAAAAAATGCCAAAAAAGTATAATAAAAAGAGATCAATAATCTTTGATCCGTGGAACTTTGATTGGGTATGTCATTCTTTTTTATTTCTTATTTAATAAAGTTAAATATCTTTAAAATATTTTCTAATAAAGTATATATGATAATATGTGTTATTGTTTCTTCTTTTTATTGTTACAGATGTTTACATTATTTGGTGGAAAAATGAGCACGTAGATGTTGGAAGATGAAACTTAACACTTTTGGTATGTATGACAATTTTTCTTTAATCACAATTTGTTTATTTATCTAAAATGGTATGTGTACATTTTATTTTAAATTTGTAGATGTATTTTATTTTAAATTTTTAAATTTTAAATTCGAGAAATGTTCTCTTTTGCAAGTATGAAGAAATCTATCTTAGCGATGGCTTAGAGTCAAGAATTTTGGAGTTAAATGTTAATTTTGTCTCTTAGTTTTTTTATTAGCCTAAAATGGTTGTGGAACCTATGTAAACTATGCAAACTTTCATTATATATATATATATATATATATATATGGAACTCAAAATATCAATTTATTATTTGATCTTTAATATCTTTTATATTGTTTATGATGGTGAAAGGGCAATTTATGTTCTATGATAGTGTGCTGAAATTAAAAATGTTTTATTTCATTTCATTTATAAACATCATTGTATAGTCAAGTAATAACTTATAATTTCAATTTTTATGACGGTGAAAGGACAATTTATATTCTATGATAGTGTGCCGAAATTAAAAATGTTTTATTTCACTTCATTTATAAACATCATTGTATAGTAAAGTAGCTTATAGTTTCAATTTTGTTTGATTTGCAAATATGTTTGAATAGTCAAACATAGATCATCATTATAGTTTCCCTTCTATTTGTAGATATTTTTATAAGTTGAAGGGTTCATAGTGTCATCATAGGGTTTATAGGGTTGAAGGGTTGTAGATATAAATATTTGACAGTCGTGAGCAATATCTGAGCTATTCCCATTATCAGATTTGTATAAGTACTACCATATCAATAGAAACTAATACAACATATTGTACACAATGGTTATGTGTGTTACTCTAATTACGAGAATAAGGAAGATACTAGTATATCACTCTTTATTGAATACTTGTTACTAAGCATTGAGCTTGGAGTCACTATGCTTTCAAGATTCACAAAGCTAAAGAGTTAAGTAAGCATCACTATAATCAACTATAATTGTATAAGGTGAATAATACTATTACATATGTTAAGCTGTGTAATAGAAAAGGCATAATGATTAGCATCCTATTATTACGCAACAATGAATAGGTTGAACTTAAAATTGTTTCCAACTTGACCCTATCTGATATTATATACCATTACAACCTCTAAGAGAAATGGTGATGATACACAATCCATGAGATCCTTACAGATGAGTATTACGTAATAACAGGTCTGTACTATAACTTAATCACAGTGATGAATGGTGTTATAACTAACATGCACATATTAGCTTCTACATAGAAAACTTCTTTGATTACGGTCATGTTTTACCATAAGTATGTATTAGTCTTAAAGATTGAACACCATCTTACATGCTTGATATTAACTCGTAGAGACATGTTTGAACAAGATTCTACAAGGTACTTATTCAATCAAGCTTAACTAGTATGACTAATATATCTTTATTAGTGTTCTGTTTACTCTTATATGTGAAACATGCTCAACTCCTGTATAGAGATTAATTATGGGAATTACTATACCCTTATAAAGTTAATGTAATACATAAGCAAGGTATTCTTGTTCATAGTAATCATGTGTTGGAAGATTGGTTGTTGTCATTGATGTCAATCCTAGTCATGGGTTTTGGACCGCAAGATTGATGAAGGTATTTGGACATGAAGGAAAATGCACATGCAGATACAACACCCATGGATGGATAGTATACATCATGTTGTTTC
>ML779471.1:177380-199811 GCA_009831015.1 Picea engelmannii
AAAACTATTGATTATTTCTCATATATTGTGCATTGTGTATTGTGGTGTATTGGTGTAACTCTTATACTATTGTTCATTTCTCATTGGATATAATTGAATGGTTTAAGTATAAGTTGAAAAAGGTTTTTAAATTGTACTTGATACTGATTCACCCCCCTCTCAGTATCAACATCGTGAGCATAGTTAGATCAAACCACTTATACTGTACGCACTATGAGCTCGTTGTTATGGAATCATACGCTCTTTTATTTGACATAATGAATGAAAATAGTTAGTATTGTCATATGTGTATTACAAACTATGTGTTACTCTAAACTAAGAAATGCATTTGTATTACTAGAATCAATCAAGCTATCTGTAATAATGTTGCTACTTGTATCACATTAATTAAGCTCTAGTGATTATAATGGTCATACTTCACCTATTACACTGATTAGTCTAGTATCATACAACCTGATCGTAATCACATAGTACTAGTTTGGGAAGTAAGTAATGGCATATGAACCAAGCATGATAGTTGGAACCATTGTTTCTATATAATATGTAGAAGTTGTAAACAATCTCATCTAGTGTTATCCTTCATTTCTAACATAGATAGTTATGCCCAATAATAGTTTAGTTTAGTAGAGTAGAGTAGAGTAGAGTATAGAAGAGGTAACGAGATGTATAGTATAGATTTGATCCACTGGGCCATTATTCCTCATGAACTTAACCCTTATTCCTCATTTCTAAAATTGAAAATTCATAATGAAATGACAGTCCAACACTAAACTAGCTATGTTCATCTTTGGTTTCTATCGAACTTTCAATATATTCATTCAAGAAAATGTGAAATAAATAGTAGTTTTCATAATAATAATAATAACAACATCTAACCTTTGTTAATGTAAAATTAAAATATACTTTAATACAAGTAAGCAATTTTCATTAAAATTTATATTGACATAAATTTCTTATGTATCAAAAAGGGTCGATGGATTATCAATAGTCTGCACATTGGAAGTATTCACTAGTGCCATTAATATGACACCTATGAGTGTTGTTGAATATCACATAATAGCTTTCTATCCAAAAATTTGTAGGGATAACAACGCACTATCCACAATACAAGGTCTACATTGAGTAAACTCCCAACTTTGTTATCAGGTCACAAAATCACATTCTTTTTCAACTTAAGTTTTTTCAATCAAACTTAATGAAAACTATGTTTAATGTGTAGAATATAAGTAGTGTTAGGTTCATCATACACATTTGTCAAGTAGCTCATAATTTAGATTTTGCGGATCCAGGCACAATGATGAAGCCAAAGGAGCGTTTCGGCGAGAAGTTTTTTGAACCTGGTTATTGTTCCTACCAGTGTCTTGACTATCTCCTGAGATGATAGCTCGGGATATGACAGTGCTTACTCCTCTTCCTTCTTGTATTTCTTGTTTTTAATGTTGGTCATGTTCCTAGCATTTCAGTTTTTTTTTTTTTAATTCTCTCTTGTCTACTCTGTCCCTCTGTTTCTTGGGCTTGTCGTTTTTTCTAGGCTTGTTTTTCTAATAGTGCTTGTTAAGAAGTGGGGTTGTCCCCTAGAGTCACGGTCCCTTCTGTTTTTTGTCTCTTGGTTTCTGAGTTATTGTTAGTGTATGTTGTGCTAGTGTTGGCTGGCTACCGGTGGGCCTTGATGGGTACCTTCTTTGATGGGTACCTTCTCCATTAAAGAAATGGAAAGAAATGTCAAGAATCTCATGAGCCTAGTTGATGAGGATACCTAGAGGAAAGTGGTTCTCTTTGACAAGGTGGACACTCTGGAGAGTGATCAAACCAGAATTCCTTTTATTACAAGCAAGTCCTCCATTCCTACCAGTTTACTCGTTAGTCTTTCATCTCCTCCTCTAAAAAACGCCAGGTCCTTAGAGTCAGAATTCCCTCCTTTTGACATTCCCAGGACTGGCTCCCAATCTTTCACTGTACCCTCAGGAATTTTAAACAACTCTTTGTCTCTGAGGGGACACATGCTTCCTTTTGATCCGGTTTAGTCTGTCATCTTCCTTCGAAAGGTGTGGAAAGTAAACAAAAAGGAAAAATGTTTGGTGTTGGGAAACGATGTGGGCTTAGAAGATACTTGCAGAATGGCACTCTGTGGGCTCGTGGGTTGGATATCTTATAGGTCATTGAGAAAACAATCTCTTGAGGACTGGATCAACAATCAGTGGACTCCTCTCATTGGTTACTCCCCTGAGATTCTCTATCTTACCAAAAGGTGGATCAGGTTTATCTGCAAGTCACCCGAGGACGCTTCTCTTTTACTGAGATCTCTATGGGTTTATGGGGGAAGTATCCTTATTCTAAAGCATTGGAGGATTTCCTTTAACCCCGATACAAACTATTTCCAGTTTAGGCATCTTTGGGTACTTTTACCGGGTCTTTCGTTGTTTCTCTGGAATGAAGGAGCCTTGCGAGCCATTGGTGTTTCATTGGGTAAATTCATTGCTCTGGATTCAAAGTTACTTGCTGGACTTGTGTGGAAGATGGGTAGAGTTCTTGTTGATATGTACCTCTTTGGTGGTTTACTGGAAACCCTTGAGATTGAATGGAGAGGGAGAAATATAACACAACCTCAGGATTATCTTGGGTTGCCCTTCTGGTGCAACTGTTGTCACAAAACTAGACACCTCCATCGTGATTGCCCTGGGAAGGTTTCGGTTGACCTCTCTGAAGAATCCAAAATACAATTAAACCCACCAGACTACATGGAAGAAGACTCTTCTTTAAACTTCTTGGAGATTTCCTCTGGAAGACCCTCCTCCTCTTTTCAGCAGGAGCAAGAAGAGACTCTTTCTGGTAAGTTAAAAGCCCATTTCCCTCTCTTGTTTAACTCTCTGTCCTTTGGGGAGAAGGAAGCATTAAATAAATCTGATTGGCTTTTTTCATCTACCTTTTCAAAGGATTTCATCCCTGGAACTGCTAACTCACCCTTAGAACCTTGTTCTTCTAATCCCTCCCCTCCCAACCCTCTCAACCTTCATGCAGTTGCTCCTTCTACTTGTTTACCCTCGGTGAATGAAGATTTGCCAAATCCTATCCCCTCCCAACACTTGAGCCACTCTCTTAACTCATCCCCGGTTAGACACCCTCATCCCCCTACCCCTCCCTTGGAACCGATCTACTCCCCCCTGATCTTGCCAAGCTATAGGGAGGCAGAGGAGGATGACTCAAGCCTCTCTGCTTTTCTGGATTCCTTATCTCCTGGTTCAAAAATCCCTGTGGATTTTGTTCCATTACCCATCTATCGAGGGAAGGAAGCCTTAGTTCCTACAGTGAATACAAGCAACTCTTCCTCTCACCTTCCTGGGAAAGTGAGTAAGGCGTTCACTTGGTCTCGGGGTATTGGCTCGGAACTCTCTCCCATAAAGACATGAAGCTCTAGAAAGAAACATGTGGGTTTCTTAATTCAAACTGATGATAATTTTAATCCTTCTCCAGATGGAAGGGACCTTAGAGCAATGAATTCCTTGGCAAGGGCAAAGTGATGTTATTTCTCTCCTTGAATATTCAAGGGATTGGAGGCACCCTCAAAGCTGCCTCTCTGCGTAGATTGTTAGAATGCACTTGGCCTGACATTGTTTTTCTTCAAGAGTCTCTCTCTGATGAACAAAATGCTAGATATTTTTTGCATAAACTTCGCCCTTCTTGGGTCTCGTCTACTGTAAACTCCATAGGAAATTTTGGAGGCTTGCTTGTCACCTGGGACCCATGTTGTTTTGACCTGGCTCCCTTCCTGGCGATTGGGGGTATTTTGATAGTTAGTAGGTGCTTATCTACTAAACATGAGATGGCACTTTTTAATGTTTATGGGTCGTGTAAAGACCGTAAGATGTTTTGGAACTCCTTAGAAGATAGCAGTATTATTTCCACTCCAAATCTTAGTCTAGCTGGTGACCTGAACTTCATTTTATCTTCAGATGAGAACTAGGGAGGTTCTTTCATGCCTAGTCCGACTAAAGTTTTTTACAGAGACCTTTTTACTTCCAAGAACCTGGTTGATGTCAAGCCAACCAAGCTGGTCCCTACCTAGCGAAATGGTCGATCTGGCACTGAAGCGATTGCTAGAAGACTTGACAAGGTTTTTGTTTCTGAAGGTTTTTTGTCCTTGGTAGGTTTATCTAGATCATGGGTGGAATTTCCCTTCGTGTCAAATCACGCTCCCATTCTTTTTCAACTGGAAAGATATCCATTGTACAAAGTGTTTCCCTTCAAATTTAATGCTTATTGGATGCAGGACCCTGATTACTTTAAGTTAGTCCATAGCGTTTGGAAGGATCCTCGTTTCCTACGGGAAGGTAATATTCAACTGCGAATGGTTTGGAAACTTAAGGAACTCAAATTTCAAACAAAAATTTAGGTAAAAGAGTTAAAGGAGAAAGAAAAGTTTTTATTGGGAAATCTGGAATCAGAAATCGAACAACTCTTATTTAAATCCACTGAAAAATCCTTATCCATGGAGGAGGACAGGTACCTTCGCGAGCTGGAATGTAACAGAAACATATTTCTTCATGGGGAGGAGGATACTTGGATATTGTGCAACAGAGTAATGTGGATAAAGTGTGGAGATTCAAATACAAAATTCTTCCACAAAGTTTCCTCTTTTAACAGGAACTGCAAGCATGTCTGGGAGATTTTAAAGGACAACAGAGTCATCCTTTTTGACCAGGAGGCGATCAAAGAGGAAGCAGTTAATTATTTCAAACATTTTTTCAAATCCAAAGAAAGGAACAACTTAAATGAGGTATTCAGTATCACTAGCCTCTATCCCAAATCGATAACCGAGGAGGAACCAAATTCTTTCTTTAAACCTATTACTTTGGTGGAATTAAAAGCGATACTGGAAAATTTCAAAAAAGAGAGGAGCCCAAGCCCTGATGGGTGGACTTCTGAGTTCTTTACCTTCTTCTTTGATCTTGTGGGAGGTTACCTTCTTGAGATGATGGAGGGTTCACAAAGAAAAGGTAATCTTTGTGGAGGTTTAAACTCCACTTTTTTGGCCCTGATCCCAAAGGTAAATAATCCGACCACTTTCGACGATTACCGCCCAATCTCCTTATGTAAACTTATTTATAAGGTGATTTCAAAAATTATTGCAAATCGGATAAAGACAATTTTAGCAAATTGTATCTCTGTAGAACAACCGAGGTTCCTGAAGGGAAAAATAATTCAGGATGCTATTGGATTGGCCCATCAAAGCCTTCACAACATAAAAAAAAAAGAATTTAAAATCCCTGGTATTGAAGCTGGATCTTAAAAAATCCTATGAAAACAAAGACCGAGAGTAATTAAGGTTGATCTTAATCATAGTGGGATTCAGGGTTAAGTTGATGGATTGGATTATGTGGATGGGGGGGATGGGGGCTCAAAAACCTCACTTCCTTCAACACAATGTTACTTGCAAACATAATGTGGAGGGTGCTTACCCATGAAAGTATTTGGCATTGAATCATTTTGGATAAATATATGGGTGACACTCCAGTGATTGATTGGATCCATAAGTATTCTCACCTTCAACAAAGGGCGTCCAACTTCTGGAACAACATGACCATAACGTTTTTTGTGATTCTCCACTGGATGCGTTGGAGGCCTGGTTTGGGAACTTTAATATATATTGGCAGGGATAATATTATCAGTATGGAGGACCGATCCATTCTTTCAAAACCCCTGCAAAACCACCTAAAAAATTTACATATTTCATGGCTTTCCCAAGCGAGAGACCCAACTTGTGATATCTCTCTCTGGATAGGTGGCTTAGCAGCGATTCGTTCAGACTAAGAGGAGAGGCTACTACAGAATGGTAACTCTTTGTCAAAGCCTTAAGGAGCATTGACATTTTTGTGAAGAATGCAACTAATTCTCTTATGTGGTCGGGAGGGGATGCCTCGGGTGTCTTGATTGTAAAAACCCTCTACACAACTCTTATTTTCCCACTTGACTACTGTTGTGACAATGTTTGGATTCAAAAGATGTGGAAGTGGCCATTACAACTCAAATTAAAACTGTTCATATGGCTGACAACAAAAGAAAAAGTCCTTACCTGGGAGGCATTCCTGAAGAAAGGCTAGGAAGGTCTGGGGGTGTGCAAACTTTGCAATTTCTACTATGAAGACATAAATCATATCCTAATCCACTGCTCTTTCACAAAGGCAGTGTGGCTATGCTTGATTAATCTCTATCATCTAAAACTTCAGTGGAATGGATCCACAGTTTCAGACTGTTTTACTATGTGGAAAAATGAAAAAACAACCCCAGTCAGCTTGGCTGCTCATGCATGCTGGCATATATGGATTGAGAGAAACAAGGTGTTATTTGAAGATCGTTCCCCCTCTCTTTTTTCAGTGGTTCACATGATTGCGATTTCTTTCTCCTGGCAGCCAGCTACCCCAAAAATATTCCCAAACAGAGTTTGTGATATAACTCAGGTTGAGGGCTTCACTTTGGATTTCTTCTTTGGAGAAACCCTGTCAAATGGTAATTGTTGCGAAGCGAGCGACTTTTTCAAGACTCATTCATCAAGGATTAAAAAATGGTTCATAAATTGCGGAGCTAAAAAAAATACAAAGGCAGATCTCATGGGTTTGTAGGCGACCCTCACTCTAGCAACGCTTTGGTCGATTGAAAAATTACAAATCCTAGGGGATTCTAAAGTTATTATAGATTGGATAAATCAAAACGGTAAGCTCCAAGCGGTGAACATTGAATGCTGGAAACAAAAAACAAAGGAATTGCTAAAATTTTTTAAAGATATTAGTTTCCAACACATTTATAGGGAACACAATAAAGAGGCCGACACACTTTCAAAGAGGAAACTTAAGGAAATTGAAGGAAGGCTATCTGTTTATCACTGGGACAATGGGGAAGAAAGCCCTCATACATTCCTTAACATCTTTGAAGTTTGAAAAGGGCGAGTATTTTGTGGAGAAAAAGCTGATTTCAAGTTACTTGTGCTGCAATTTCTGCCTCTTTTAGTTTAAAGATGCTATTTTATTTTGTGTGAACAATTTTTTGTGTTAATGGACTTTGTAACCAGAACAGTCTTAACACTATCCTTTGGGCTAGTCTTATGTATCGCTCAGAGCCAATACTAATTTGTAAAAGAAATTATACTCTATATAATTTTGAGATATTTCTTATTTGGAAAAAAAAAGTAACTCATAATTTCAATTTTGATTGATTTGCTTCAAGATATTGAAATCTAAATGCACATTGTAGCAATTTTATATATCAACACTTTTGGAATCAAAATTCACAATTTCATAATTAAAATTGACACTTTTTAGGATGTCTTTAAATTTTTTAATTAGGATAATGATAAAAAAAAAAAAATTATGGGCCAACATGGTGTATAATGTGTAAAAAGGATGGAGAATTAGTAAACCATTTATTTGTACCATGTCCATATGAAAAAGAGGTATGCATTGAAGCAATAAAATTGACAATTTTGGAATCAAAATTCAAAAAAAAAAATGAAATTGAGACTTTTATGTGCCATAAATATTTCACAGTGGGCTCCAAATCCTCTCCTATGTATCCTCTATCTCCTCTATCATTTTCAAACTAGAAAGGTTAAATTATTATGTCTCCTCTATCATGGTTGTGCACCTCAATCCTCATAGGTAGAGGATCTCACCAATCAATTTAATCTAATGAAATTTCCTCTTAAGTGGATGTTAATCATACACTACCTTGAATTCTCAATATACTCCAAATTCAATTAAAAAAATGAAAATCTAAATGCAACAAACCAAGCCTTAGTAGATGGCATTTTTTTTATTTGTAGAATGATATTATTCCTATAGATATTAATAGAGAGGGGGATGGTTTTATGAAAGGTACTACATTTAGTGAAAGTTTTTCTAAGCCATCAATAGCCCCTTATAATGACATGAAAATGGGTCCTAGTTCTGATATGAAGTTATTCTCTTCATATGAAAAAACATTTCAATCATGTTGGAAATAATGAGTTTGCAAATCCTTTATGTAGTATTGGTGATGCATTAAATTATTTGTGTATACTATGGATAATTTTTAGGATTAGTATAATCACAAGTATAGGTCATTTTAGGTTCCCTATACAATCTATAGGTTCTTCCCTCAAATTGTAAATAAGGCTCGTCAAACTTTATAATTCATAAAAAATATAGTTCCTTATTTGAATGGACCATGAAAGTAAACTAAACCAAATGATTCAAGAATCCTAGATGTTCATAAATATGTGTACTTTCAATGCAAAATATACAATTTTGGAATGTATGTCACTTGTTTAAAAAAATCGTAATGGTATGCCATCTTCAATTATTTGTTCATGATCGGCTTTGGACATTTTCTATTTTATAACTTTTGTTTTTTTTCTTGATTGAACTTCTATTAACTTTATGCATGATGCACATACCAAATAACTATATTGACAACTTATGACATCCGACTGATAGTCTTGAAAGTGAACATGACTATAGGTTTGATGGGTTTCTTGAAAAAAATATCCTTTCAATACGATGGATCCTCTTTCATATATAAAACCGTTATCATCAAAATATTCTAATAACCTCATATTTTGTTCTGTTCATCGCATCAAATAATATTTCACATTTTTAGTGACGTTTTCTACAGATGCAACCATGGCAAAGACATCTCCTGCAAATAATTCGATATGGTCCAACAAGTATTCGTGTTAGATTAGCACACATGCACGTGCCATTAAACTTGAATCTACTATATATATAAATTTTATATATCCAACTTACAAGTACATATACACGTTGTTTAAATATTTAAACATAAAAATTACCTTCTCTAACAAGATAAAAAACTCTATCGCCATCAACTCACACTATAGTTTCATTTGATTCCATCTCCTCTGAGCTTGCAAGTGGAATTTTACTTTTTATATTAAGTTTGGTATGTCTCCAAGCTTTAACATATTCCACATTTTCATTTTCGCAAATCCCTATGGATTATGTGTTCTCTATGCAGTTTGAACAAAAACAAGATTCATTTCTTCTATCAAATGAAAACACATTTTGATAGCGTTTTGTTTTAACTGAATGCACTTTTCATGTCCCATGTATTGTACCAAATTCATATGGGATTGATCTATTTACATATTGGATTCCAACATACAAAACAAACCTACACAATACAAGAACTTGTTAACTTGAAATCTATCAAGAAAATGATTGAAGATGATATAAATTTGAACACATGAATAAAAATATCTTGTGTACATGTGTAACATGTATATATACACACCTGTGCACATCCCTTGGTGGATTATTTTCATGGCTTAGTGCTAGATTGCACCATTCAACAACTTGATCAACAGATTCAAATCGATTGGCATGAGGGTTCATCTAATACCTTCGAAGTGCTCATTTTACACATGCCCCTGCACCGTCGTGCTCTCCTTTTCCATGACCAGTGTCAAAAAATTCCAACAATGTGTAATGTTTGATTTATTATGAATATGACACAACCAATAGAATGATCGTGAATATTTGAACTAACCTGCACATCCATCTAACCATATCCAATGTTGATCGAATCCGATCCCACGTTCTTTCAATGAATCATAAAATTTATCAAAACAATGTTGTACATAATGTGTATCATGTGATTGATCATCACTTATATAAAAGTGATATTCTTTAATAACATGTCAATTGTCATTGGTGCTTTCTATGTTATCAAGACTTCATTGAGCATGTCTATATAGAATATGGACAACTATAGTGATTTAATCATAATGATAATATTCACTCTGGATTTTGTTTTGTGCATTGAATGTGTAATTCTCTGCAAAATCAACTACATACAAAATTGTCCCTGGTGGAAACACTTCATGAGATTGTTTGAATTGTAGGTCTTTCCATCTAGCTCTATGTGAATGCTTGGTGTATTTATAAATTTCTTCCTCAAACTTCTTCAAAAAATATATCACACAGATTTTATCTACTTTCAAATCAATCCTTTTGGAAATAACATTTGAAGAATGTGGAGCCATGCTGCTGATATATTCATATCTCTTCCAATTGAATGTTATATTAGAAAATGATTGATCATTCATATCAATAGGATACTTAGGGTGAAACAAACTTATATTTCCACAACGATCACATTTCTTTCCACCAACACATTTTTTTGGTAAAATAATTCATCACCTTCTCTTTCACATATAATTTCAGAGATAAAAGCACGAAATTTGAAAGGAGGTGAACTTGGCCATAAAGTTTTACCAAAATCAAGAAAAGTGTCATAATATAACTCAAATTCCACATGATAATGACAACAACAAGTGTCATGAACAATGATGGGTCTAACAAACCATGGTATTTGTTGCACAAATGTATTGATGGAAATTTTAACTTCTTTGTGCTCTTCTTTGAACTTATTGAACAATTATATCTGTGTCATTGTAAATATATGTTTTGGATGTTCTTCATATTGTTTTCGTGTTATTCTTCATCGCAACACATCCCTTGTATGTGGTGAAACACGAGATGATGTCAACAAACAATTACAGGCCGATTCTTTAACATTTTTTGCAAGTCTATCTTTGTAGGGTTCTCTAGAAATAACTGTCCAACAAGCAAGTTCATCATTTGCATCTATTTGCAATCAAAATTTTCTATGTTTTTACAATATTTTTCTTGAGGTTCCCATCGCTTTTGCCATGTGTTGTATCAAACGATCTTTTATATTTCTAGATGAAACAAATGTTGTTTGTATCACTCTACGTGCAACACTGACATATTTTTTTCGAGATTTTCCAAAATCTTTTAATACACTAGTTATATTGTGAAAGACATTTTGTTTCACCTTTGTATCTTTTGTCGACTTTTGAATACCCAATAATGATGTATCTTCTTTTAACTTTCTTGACTTTATTAGACATAGTAAAATTTCAGCTTGTACTGTTACTGATTCATCTTTGAAAAAAATATTATACATATTCATAACACGATATCTTATATAATGATTAAATTCTTTCTTCCCAAATTTGTCAGTATCAACATTTTCTAATATTTCATCATCAATGTTGATATATTCTTCTGCATATTTCAATTTAAATTTTATATTAAAAAGAAAACAAACATAAATTCACTAGAAACTATATACAAGTGTTCATCTTATATTATCTATATTTATGTACATACCTATAGGTGATTCAACTTCTGCTTCAATTTCAGTTTCAATGACTCCATCTACGTTATGAGGCAAATCTATTTATGTTTTTTGAAAAACATCAAATCCGAATTACAATCAATTTTATTTTAAACAATAATTTAAATAAATGAATTATATACTTTTAATATAGACAATACGTACATGCATACCTGGTTGGACTTCTTCTTGTTGAAAATATCTATTTACATAATCATCGTTTCTTTCTTTAGTATTTTCACATTCTCATTTATTTATCCAATAATGCTCTTTCATTTGTTTGTTATGGTGAGTTTTGTCTTGAGTGCGATCAAATTTTCTCTTGCACAAAATTTTGTTTCCCATGAGTATAGTTATCTGTAAAAGTTTAAAAAAAAATCAACATTTCATAATAGTCTCAGAAAAACTTCTTTATCACAAAAATTATTAAAAAATAATATCTAGAATTTTATGTTCAACAAAGCCTTCACCTTGAAAAAATGTTCAATAAAGTTTTCAATCTATAATTTTTTTTTTTGCATCAAAACATCAACAACCTTGTTCAAAACAATGAAAAAAGATGATTCAAACTTTTGCTTAGGGACTCCACATATGCAAAACCATGAAACGAGTGAGTGAATTTTGTTAAATTGGTTCGGCCGAAAGCGTATTTATAAGATTTGGCGCCAATTTAAATGAAACAACATATCCCTTCATTTTTTTCAGACCGATGGAATTCTCTCACCCACCTTTCGGCCGAAACAATAATGTTCAGCCGAAAAACAAAGAATCCATCTATTTTTATGGTTTCCGTTAGAAAAATATCTTTCGGCCGAAAGATTATTTCGGCTGAGAAACTGCGAATGAGACTGTTTGCAGAAATCTGAGAATTCCCTCCAACTTACTTGAACTTTGGAGGTTCCAGACTCCTGCAAATACTCAAAAATTAGTTTGGAAATTGATACCATCATTTACAAAATTGAATCTACTTTCTATGGATATAATTTGTTTTCATATTCATTATTTTTATCTAATTTTATTTAATTTTATAAAATAATCAATACATAATATTTTCAGGTGACATTATGATTTAGTGAAATGAAATATCCATATCTCTAAAAATACACAGTGGGAAATTGAGAAAAATTTATATTTAGAATCCTTCAACTGTTCTCTTCAAAAGGGTATTTTTAGATTTTACTTTTAAGTAAAAATTAAGATAGATACAAGGTGGGGGAAAACATGTGTTTAAAATATGAAACTTTTTCAACTTGGTCAACTTCAACAAATTCTAGAAATTATAATATTCATCCATTAGATTCAAAATTATAGTCATAAGAAAATATAGTCTCTCTAGATTGTTGTAGTATATTTTGTTTGTCAAAAACAAAAGTTTAATAATAGATACATTGTTGGGGGGAAACATAACTCATTATCATTCCTTTCATTTTTAAGGAACATACTATGAAACAATTGTCAAATTGACATATCAAATCTCAATAAAAATAATTTGAAAAATAGTGAGTAGAAAGCTAACAAAATTATTCACAAGTTTTGTTTTTACTGTAAAGTGAAACTCTAAATAAAAAAAATACTTTTGTATACCAAAAGTTGGAGAACTTGTGAAAATATAGTTTTTTTTTCTCATAAAACAAGCAAAATAGACACCCATCTTCATGATTTTACCCTCATCTCTTCTTAGAGATAAAGCTGTCACCATTCTAGCGAGTCTTGCACTTTGTATTTTTACAATCTCTGTACATTTATTTCATTAATAGAAATCATGTATTGTTGTATTTCCCTGTTTATGGAATTTTTTATGTGTATTTCATTATAATATCTTGGGTTTCTTTTCATTCCGAAAATAATCCAGATCAGTGGTATCAAAGCATGCTTCTCTTGATCATTTTTCAGTGCATGTCCCCGATGAGGTCCGAGTATAGAAAGTTGAGTATTGAGCTTGTCTTTGAGGACAATTGCTCTTTCATGCCCAAGAAACCCTCTATGGTGGAAGAAAATAAAAATGATAGAGAATAAGATTCTATTAACTTGTTCCTTGACCAAGCTCTCGCACGACAGAGGGACGAAATGATGGATAATTTTCCCCACGTCCTTCAACGTATTTCGATAGAAACAAGCACATCTTCATCAAGTGACCACTTTGGAGGAACCTCTCCCTTCAAAATACAAGTTAATTTTGATATTTCCATATTTGAAGGTCAGATAGATGCGGATGCCTTAGAAAAATGGTTGAATTTGCTAGAAGGTTATTTCTCTGTTCACAATTTTTTCGACAGGGAAAATATCACCTTTGCACTCCTCAAGGCTCTCCCCCATGTTAAACATTGGTGGGAAACTTACTAGGAGAAAAGTTCCACAGAGCAATATGGAATATATGGGGTCGAGCCCACTTGGGATTTTTTTGTGGAAGCGGTCAAGGAACAATACTTCCATGTTGATAACCATGAAGACCAGTACATGAGATGGACCACACTATGAAAATAAAAGAGCCAAATAGTGCCAGAGTTCACAAATACTTTCCATACCTTGCACACCAAGCTGGGTATGAAAGACTCAGAGCGACATTTGGTTATGAAATACTGTGGTGCTCTGCATAGGTACATCCAAACCAAAATGGATTTCCTAAACATATCATAATTGGGAGTTTCCTATCGATATGATGTCAAAATCGAGCAGACATTTAGGCACTAGAACAACTGGGAGTTTGGGTTTGCAAATTTGCAACAATCAAAGCATGGTAAAGATGACCCTAACCAATAGCCTCACAAAAACCAATCCAAGAAACAGGAAAAGAAGGATAAAGGAAAGATGAATAATGACACTGGGAAGTGGTGAGACTTCCACAAAATCCCTTGGCACAACACCGATGAGTGTTGCTCGAAACATTCATTGGTGGTCGAGGTCAAAGAAAAGGATTTGAACCCTGATTCATAATCTAATCCAGAAAATATTGAAAAAATACATATCATCGACGTAGACCTCACTACTACTGTTGCGACCGCAACAATTCAACCAGAAGAACTAGTAGATCATGAAGAGGGGGATCACCTCTTCCATTCACAGATGTGGGTGAAGGGGACCCCATTGCATTTCATTGTTTATAGTGGCAACCAGAAGAACCTCATCTCAACTGAGGTCATCAAAAAGTTGGGATTGTCGACAACACCACACCCTCAACCATACAACATCAGGTGGCTTCACCAGGGATGCGATCTCCATGTCAGTCAACAGTTCCACCTATCCTATGGAATCCAACCCTTCAAGGATGAGGTATTGTGTGATGTTGCTCCTCTTGATGTCTATGATGTTGTATTGGGCCAACCATATATGTGGAAATGTCATGTTGTTTATGATTCTCGACCCTGTAGTTCATTATTACTCTGGGGGGTCATCTCTACAGGATACCAGAGGTAATTCTGACTACTTTTCCACCAAAATAGTGCCACAAGGTAATCTCTCATACTTCAAAATTCATCATTTCACAGTGTGTTCAAAGGATGCACAGAAGGCCACTGCAACCACTACAGCCTCAACACCTTCTATCAAACATAAGCATATTGCAGAATTTGTTTCTTCACCTACGATGGTGCCTACACAATGCCCCATCAAGAACAAAGACAACATGATGGTGGAATAGATTCAACCCCGCCAACAACAGGTTCGTGACAACCTTCCATAGGCCAAGTAGTGCAACTTCTCCAACAAGGCATGTAGTTCACTAAGATTCATATTCACAAAATGATTTCCCCTCTTCCCCAGGCACTCAACGTAATGGAGACCATTGCTTCCTAAGGGGGGAGGATTCATCTAGGTGGATATCAGTGGACACCCACCTATTCCAAATTCCAACTAGCTCATCTGGATAGTTTTCAGCTCATCACGTTTCTCTGTAATGGGGACATTTCTTTGTAATTGTGGATTCTGCACTTATAGGGTTGTCGTGAAGCCCTACAGAACATCCAGGTGGATATTGTTGGCCACCCACATATTCCAACTGTCTTAGTTTGAAAGTTTTCATGTCAGTACATCTTTCTATACTTCCAAGGCCGTTTTAGGGCTCTAAACAATGTTTTCTTGGCTTGCCACAGTCAAACTATAAACAGAGTTAGGGTTTGATGACATAATGCGTAGTTCTAAAAAACACCTTTCCAACAGGCTATCACATGCCTAAAATGGAGATTGTATGCAAAGTTACAACCCCAGGAATTTAATGTACTAACTTACCCCAATGGGGCCCACATGAATTTTGGCGCTTCATTTCCTAGGGTTAGGTTTTTGGATGTCTAGGGTTTTGGCTTTCATGTTTATCATAAAAAGGCCTTTAGAGCCTCATTGTAATCATCTTCTTGCAAATGAGTGTAGCCGTCACATCTCTTCTCATAGATAAAGCTGCCACCATTCTAGCGAGTCTTGCACTCTATATTTTTACAGTCTTTGTAAATTTCTTTCATTAATAGAAATCATGTATTGTTGTATTTCTCTGTTTCTAGAAATTTTTGTGTGTATTTCATTGTAATATCTTAGCTTTCATTTCGTTTCGAAAATAATCTGGATCATAGTGTGATAACATGTCCTTCGAAACTTGAATTACAATGGCAGGAGGATTTGAACAATGGAAATGGTGAGAGTTGCAATTGTAGTAATTAATCATATTGAAAACAATTCTAGAACCATTGAGTTATATTCCCTTTGAACATTTGATAAATTAAAAATACACGTTGTTGTAGTAATATTTGTAACATAAATATTTTTATAAGTAGTTAATGGACCCTAAAGTTCCTATAAAATAGGGGGAAATGGAGTATGCATGGTAACCCCATGGAACTTTCCATTGTAAGAAATTTTGTTTTTTTCCTTCTGTATACTCAAATTAATGGAAAAATATAATATGGGCTATGAATTTAGTGATGTGATCCATATGGGAAAAAAAATGAAGAAATAAAGAAAGATTATAAAATATTATGCACTTTCAATATAAACTAGTGTCTAGGATTGCTATTCAAAATTTATTTTAAACACAACTATAGTATCACTTTGTTGACGGGTCCAAAAGGATCCTTCAATAAGGTAAGGGAGAATGCTCGATGACAAGTCCCAATTAGACTCACTCTCATTTGGGATGACGTTTTTGACCAATAAATTGGTCTGATTTCCAAACCAAATATACTATCTAAATATGAATCTAAGAACCATAGGTTCTCAAGTGAACTAAAATCTAAAAAATAAACTAAGTGATGTCATCTATAGCTATTCTAAGATGCATTTCTAAAATACACTAATCCTATCCCAATCAGGAGATTTCTAAAGGAGATTGAATACAATTAAGAATAATCACCTTCTGAATTAGAAATAGTTCATAAATTCAAATGGTATGTAAGCACAATAATATTGTTAAGAAGACAATAGCAATTAGTTGTCATTGTATCCAAAATTATTATAACAACATTCAATAAATGAAACTATGAAAACCTGAGCATACATGAACATGCAAAAAACAATTCATACACGTGAACATGAAGTGCTCAAATTAAACAAATGCATTAAGAATAGTCAAAAATACATTCACCACAATCACAACTCCAGAAACGCCTCTTTCTCTTTATCATAAGGAGTAATAGTAAAACTTGCAATACAAAGCGCAAAAGTCCTCCTTCAATTACATTCATATTTTTTTATAGAATTTGAAGAGATACGGTTTAAATTCTGTAATTGTCAAATGATTAAAGAACAATTACTACGCTTCGGTTCTCATTCTCAATCAGGATATTACAATGATTACAAAATGAGTATAATGCAATTTTCAATTACAATGATCAAGTGGATTTTGGCAGTTGCACTTTGTCGATGAATATTTTCCATAGAGTGAAGTCCTCGAGGAAGGAATCTATTATTTTTAATTGAATATTTTCTAGTTCTAGCTCCCCACCACAAATCAGACTTATGAATTTTGTCTTCAACACTTCCTCTGTCTTCTGTATGAAATTTTCAACTAACAGGATTAACTGATTCAACTCCACTATTCTCTTATCAAGTATTTATTGATCAATTTATTTTGTAGATTCAATATCCTTCATGCTCATATTACTTTTGGTCTCGACATCCTCTATCATGGTGTGAGCCGACCCTGCTTTTCCCAAGTCTGATCTATTTTACATCCTGAATTGTTCTAGTAGTTCTTCGGCTTATCTCCATAGCTTCCCACTATCTTGATCCACCTTCATCTAGGTATTCTCCATGTTATTGAGGATGGAGTTCCCTGTGTCGAGTAAAATTTGATCTTTAAACTTCTTCTTATCTGTAAACATGGCAAGCTACTGAGAGGATTATCACAAACATCCTAATATTGGACAATATGGTCATATGTGTTTTGAACTTTTTGATAATTTCCTTCCATGGAATTTATTTGTTGAACTACTTTCACATGGTCTAACCAATTCTTTTGAAGGATATGCAGTAAGAGAAATATTTTTTTTTGCATATCTCTCAGTGTTTGCCTTGATGGTTTCTTATCTGATTACTTCTAGGGCCACTATTTTTTTCTTGCTTTCTTCTATAGTCTTCTCTAGAAGATGATTGTCTTGCTACAATTTTCAGACTTATTCATATGAATTGATTTCTAATTGTTCCCCATTGAGCCTTGCAACTTCTTTATCATGCGTGGATTTGGGTTTTTATGTTTCTTCCAGGTGCATCTTTTGGTTTAGGTTTATATTTTTCTCAAATTCTATTGTTAAGTCCCTTTCTTGAAGCTTCAATTGTCTCACTAGTTCTTCTCTATGTTATTGTTTTGTTTTCGTGGCTTCTTTCATGAATTCACTAGACACATCCTCCTTAATTGTATCAATGGAAGCTTCTAGTTCCACTATTATTGTTTTTTTGTATCTAGAGTTGTTGTTACTTCATAAACCGACATAACATTTTCACCAGCAAAGGAACAGAGTGTTGAGGATGCTTGTAGTGCATTGTCATTGGGATCTGGCCCTGGTTTCCACTTGATAGCCCGTTAAGTTGTTCCATGACTTGTATCAACTCCTTATCTCTTCCTATTGGTAGTACTTTTTTCAATGGCATTAGTTTTGTGTCTATAATAATAGTTACCTACAACAACAACTACACCTTCAATCCCAAGACCTGTAGATGTGACTGAAAGATTTCGTGGGATGGTCGCCAGGGGAGTGAACTCCTCCAATGGAACATTGAGTATGATTGTGGTAGGATCTATTGTCACAACTAAAATATCTTGCTCAAAACCATTCTCTGAGGATTTGACAATATTTCTCTTGTCTTCATATTCTTTATTTTTCTTTTCTTCATCTGCTTGTGTTGTACTTTTTGTTTCTCTCTTCTTAAACTCCGTGTCAGCTGAATTTTCTCCATTATTCCTTTAGAGGATGGATCTTCTTCTTTGTTCCCTTCTAACTCAGTATATTCCTTCTTAGGCTTGACCTTCTTTCTCTGTTGATATATCTTTTCGGCTTGTTCATATTTCCTTGCTATTTCTTCCTCTTTCTATTTATTTTCATGTTCTTGAGCCTCCATTATTTCTTTGTCTTTCTGGAGCAAGGTTTTGAACTATTCTATCCTCAATATCCTATCTTATTCTTCCTCTTTTTGAATATTTTCTTGGGTTGTTTCAGTGATGAGTCTCTCTATTACCTCTTCTAAATATAAGGCTCCCCTGAAGATATCTTTTCCAAAATTGACTTCATGCATTACCTATGGTGCTATATTTACATCCCTCATATGGTCATACACCATATTTTGAGGGTCATTCCATTTCTAGTTTGTAACATATATACATAATTCATTAAGGGTTTTGACCTCCTTTTCATCTTGTTTCTTATTCAGCAGAGAGTATTTTCCAATGTGAAGAGGGAAAATGGGCTAGTATTTGTTTTGTTCTTCTTTGACAAGTAGGAAGTGGCTCATTTTTCTATTGTCTGGTTGCAATCTCTCTTACAAAAAATTTATTAGGGACATATTTGGGTAACAAATGCGGTGTACCTGTGGCCCCAAATACCCTTATGAAGGTATAATATGTTTTCATGTACCAATCCCTTATTCCTCTCAAGGATTTGATATCTCATGGGGAAATTCAAAGTGGGTGAACACCAAAGATGGCCTTTTGCTGGTGAGCGAGGAAATAATCACACAGGTCGTAAAAATTTTCTTTACAATTCACTTCCCACAACTAATAACAATAAACATGTATTTGTATCTGATCTGGGCTCCATGCCCAATTGAATGCTGAAAATATGTTAGCTATGAAGATTGCATCTATAAGGTATGTTGACATGTAAAAACCATGAATTTTCATACCTTTAGGTTCCCAAACTTGATTTTCAATGTTGAATGATAGGATACTGACCAAATTGAACGGTTTTCCAGTTTTGGCCACTATGTAGGCCATCAAGATCTATTCCATCCTGAAGTGGGTGCTTGTCTCCTCACCATAGAGTCTACAAATCATTGCATTTAACATCATGTATGGGTCTTTCAGATATTGTGTTGGGACATGTCTCTCTCCTTTATTTAATGGCCATTAGTCATCAATGAATCAATCTTCCATTAGAGTTTCGAATTCATTGTGATCGACCCAAATTTGTCCAGGAAAATTTCATCTAGTGTAACAATGGGTTCTGGGATTTTATATTGAACCTTGATGTCTTTCGACTTGAGAGATGCAATCAAAACACCTGAAACATTTACTATCAATCGTGTGTCCTTTTGCAAATGGATAAAACACCATTTCACAACATCATTGTAAGGGAAGTGTTGATTAAGGTTGGTTTTCATTGATGTCAACCCTTGAAGAAATCTTGATAGCACAAAGGTTTGGGTAATGGACCCAAGTTTGTTTGATGTAAAGATGACTCATTATTGTCTTTTCATGGTTGATAATAAGTACAAATGGATGAACTCCAAAGTGGTCCCCTTATGGTGAAAGCCCTCACGGGAAGACGCTTTGCGGATTGAGTTATCCTAGAAGTATGGTTAGAGAACCCATGATTATTTGTGGAATAATGAGATGAAGGTCAGTGAATTTGTTAGTGAAAATATCCTAGATGGATAGTTCTTGTCTTTCCATTTCCAGTGGGATGTGGAACGTCACATAAATCCTCACGGTTAGAGAATTATGGCCATGAGAAGTTGGAGAACCCAGGTTTGGGTAATGGACACAAGTTCATTTGATGGATAATGGTATGTGTTTTGATATATTTGTAGGTAATACTATCCTATATGGATATTACATGTTGTTCTATTTCTGGTGGTATGTGGAATGTCACATAAATCCTCACGGTTTGAGAGTTATGGCCTTACAAAGTTGGAGGACCCTCATATGTCATCTAGAAGCCCCAAAAGGTCAAAGTAGTCAAAGTGGTTTAAGAGATTTTAGAAGGTAAATAATAAAGTGAAGTGATGAGTGTACTATAATTCAAAGTGAATACAAACCAAACTATTTCAATAATAAATTTAATGGAGAAATTAGAAGTGGGTTAACCCTAAAATAAGGAAAGTGGGCAAAGTGACCTAGAAGATGTTTTTAAGGAAGCTACTTGGAGAGTATAAATAAGAGGCAAGGCTCTCGCATTTTAGAACACACTTGAGAATATTGAATATATATATGTGTTTGAGGTAACCAAAGGATATCTAAGCCGAATTTCATAGGGAAGGTGAAGAAAAGAAGGCTGGAATTCAAGGGAGGATAAATTATTTTGATGATGCTTTATAAGGTATGTTATCTACAGGTCATCTCTCCATTTTTGCAATAACTTTTTTTCTAGAATTATTCAGACCGTGAAATTGATATTCCATTGATGAAACATATCCAAGTATCCGTGGTAAAAAATTCATCTTGTGGGTCATTGTATTTTGGGAGTTACACTCTGTGGAAAATAGGGTTTGTGGCTAGTCTCGAAACTAGTCTAAAAGAGGTGTTTCGGCTAAAAACATCATAAATTTTTCTTAACAGATCCAAATTACATAAGACCAAATGTGTTGGCTATATTACAATCTTTAGTATTTTGTGTAAAATTTTCATATCCATTCAACAAATATTCCATGCGGGGCATGCTCTACAAGGTCACTCTCTAGAATAAGCCATAATTCAACAAGGTATGCCATTTTTGCTATAACTCCTTTTATGAGAGGTTCCAAGTAGTGAAACCTGGAGGAATTGCATAAAACACACTAAAGAAAATTTTGTATAATTTTCAGATCTTTATTCATTACAAGTACATAGTTATGATTATTTCAAGTTAGGGTTGTTGACTAATCCAAAACTAGTCATGCGAGACTAAATAAAAGTTTGATGAAAATGCTAGTCTCTTGTTGTTAAAGTTAAGGAAGGTTTGCAGGTATGTGATCATATACACTAGGTCTATTACAGAGTTACAAATAATATTTGGATGATGAAATTGATGAGGGATTTTGGTTGAGGTACATGTTGGGTACATGGTTGAGATAAGTAGTTGATGAGTTGGCACATAAATGAGGTGTATAGTTGATGATGTTGGTACATATTGATGAGTAGTTGACACATGATTGGTACATACTTGGTACATGGTTGGATTCACTTTTCTATGGTACAGGTTGATTACATGTTTTTTGGTACAGGTTGGTGCATGGTTGATGCACTTGTTTATAGTACAAGTTGATTACAGTTGAGGTACATGTTAATGCATGGTTCAAGTTTACAACGGTATATCTCACAGTGATAGTGTGACAGTGGTTCCATCATTCTACTTCTACTTCAGGGCGGTTGGACGGGGCAAGGATAGGTTGTTGTAGCCACCTTCCGGTTGTAGCCAGAGAACAAAGGGGGTTGTAGCCTCCTTCTAGTTGTAGCTAGAGAATTGGGGAGTTGGAGCTTCCCTTAGGTTGTATCCTGAGAAACTAGGGGGTTCGATCCTCCTTCCATTTGCAGCTGGAAAACAAAGGAAGTGTTGGAAATACTAAAAACAACTGAGAGGGGGGGTGAATCAGTTGTTTATGAGCTTAAACAATTTTATTCCTTTTAAAACCTTATTAATCTTTCTTCAAGTGATCATCAACAATATACAGTATATGGACAGTAAAAATAAAGAACATCAGCCACACATAAAGTATACACAGAGACAGATTTTCACGAGGAAACCCATAAAGGGAGAAAACCTCTTCTTCTTCGAAATGATAGGCAGTCTTTTCAGTTATGTACATCATCTACAATTGAGCACCAACTCAATGTGAGGCTGCTAC
>ML779471.1:239410-284340 GCA_009831015.1 Picea engelmannii
TTGACAAGGCAATTCAAAATTCTCTTCATGGTGGATAATGTTTACACGTGCCAATGCACTAGATCAATACAATTACATCATTTGCAATATTAGGAATATCGTTTGTTTCTAGCTCATAGGAATTTTATATTCAACCTAACTTTGCTAGATGCCTTGAATTTTTCTCATGGATCACAAGGTTTGACTAGGCTCATAGAGGTTGTATGTCCCCCCTGACTTTTTCACTAGTCTGTCTATGCTCACAAAGGTTGTACGTTCCCCCTGAATTTTGCACTAGACTGTCTATGCTCACAGAGGTTGTACATTCCCCCTGAATTTTGCATTAGACTCACATAGCATCTCGTTCATCCTGAATTTTTGTTTGAATCACAGAGGTTGTACGTTCCCCATGGCTTTTGTCAATACCTCACAAGACTGGTTGATTCTCCAAATTTCCCTGCCTAGCCTCAGGGTGGACCATATGGCCTCTCATTAGAGAATGACTGTCGATGCTGCCAAATTTAACACTCCCTCTCAGCGAGGGAGTCATTCTTAGCCACACCAAGCTTGCCTCTCAGCTGCACAAACTGTCTTGAGGTCAGAGGCCTGGTCAGGATATCAGCTACCTGCTCGCTCGTGGCTATGTATTGTAACTTTACAGTTTTTCTTTGGACCAAGTCTTGGATGTATTGGTACCTCATGTCAATATGTTTTGACCTGTCATGAAATATCGGGTTCTCTATCAATTTTATGCAACTTTGATTATCACAGTGAACCACCATTGTCTCGATCTTGTCATCAAACAAACTAGAAACCAATTTTATGATCCATACTACTTCCTTGCTAGCATCACTTGCTGCAATGTACTCAACCTCTGTTGTACTCTGTGCAATGGATCCCTGCTTCCAGATTGACCAAGAGATCATAGCATATCCTAAACTAAAGAAGTATCTAGAAGTACTCTTCTGATCCACTGGGCTGCCTGCCCAGTCAACATCTGCATACCCATGCATAAATAAACGACCATTCGATGTATATCTCAGACCATAAGTAATGGTCCCTCTAAGATATCTCAAGATGTGCTTTGCTACCACCCAGTGTCTCTGTCTCAGTTCAGTCATGAACTGACTCATTGCAATCACTGCATAGCATATATCTAGCCTAGTGTGGATCATGTACATCAATGATCCAATCAGCTGCCTATACATGGTGGGATCCACCAAATATGAACCTATATCAGAATCATGCAGCTTCTTCAGGTTGGTAACCATTGGAGTAGACATGGATTTGCAATCCATCATACCAAACCTCTTTAGTACATCCACTGTGTATTTTCCTTGTGCCAGAAATATGTCACCCTGTATTTGCCACACTTCCAATCCTAGGAAGTAATGCATCAATCCTAAGTCTTTCATCTCGAATTCTGAGGTTAGCTCCCTCTTACACCAGGCTATTAGCCCTTCATATCATGTTAGAAAGAGATCATCAACATATAGAATTAGTATAACAAGTTGGTTACCTCTTACCTTGAAGTACATATTTGCATCAACATCACTTTTCTGAAAGCCCAGGCTTTTAAGAAAGCCATCAATCCTGTCATACCAAACTATGGGAGCCTGCTTAAGACCACACAAGGCCCTCCTTAGCTTGCATACATGAGTGCCTTTGTTATGTAGTATAAAACCATCTAGTTGTTCCACAAAGACCTCTTGTTCAATCTTTCCATTCAAGAATGTTTTTTTTACATCCATCTGATGTAGCTTCCAACCAAGAATGAGAGCTAAAGAAATAATAGTTTGAATGGAGGTATACCTAGCTACATGAGAAAAAGTCTCTTCGTAGTCGATTCCTTATTTCTGAGTGAAGCCTCTGACTACAAATCTTGCTTTAAAATTTTCCACACTTCCATCAGCTGCATGTTTGATCTTATAGATCCATTTGGAAGAACTCGACACAATGTCCCAAACATTGTTCTTTATAATAGACCTGTATTATTAAAACATGGAATCCTTCCATACTTTTAATTTATCTGCTTCTTCAAATGAAGAAGGTTTGGCATCACTAATGCTGCTCATTAATGCAACATAGCCTCCAAACCTATGGGGCCTCTTCCTTTCCCTAAAAGTTCCTTTGGGAGAAGCTATCCTTTTTGCTTCCTGCATTATTTCCTTAAGCCACCTTGGCTTCCTTTGGGATGGAAGTTCTCCAAGAGTTCTTTCTAACAATTCAGTAGGTTCTAGGGACTCATTTCTTGGCCCTTCACGAGGTTCCTCCCTCTGATCATCTGACTCTTCATTTTTAGAAGAGGGTGAAGCTAGATGAACTGCTTCTAATTCCTCCTAAAGTTTTCTGAATTTCTTAAATGTGGCTTCCTCATGGAAAGTCACATCTCTTCTTACCTCTATTTGCCTCTAACTTGGTACATAAATCTTGTAATCCTTGGAGTTCTCACTGTATCCCATAAAAACCCCTTTCTTTCCCGAGGGTTCCATCTTTGTCCTCTTTTCCTTAGGGACATGAATATACACAGGAAACCCAAATATCCTTAGATTCCCTACTTCAAGTTTGATCCTTGAGAATACCTCTTCAGGAGTCATGTCCTTCAAAATAACACGTGGACACCTGTTCTGAATATACATGGCAGTGGAGGTAGCTTCTGCCCATAAAGAATTTGGCAGATCTTGGTCAAACATCAATGCTTTCGCTGCCTCACAAATAGTCCTATTTTTCCTCTTAGAAAGACCATTTTACTGAGGGTTATATGGCACAGTCAATTGTCTCTTGATTCCTGCTGACTTGCAAAAATACTCAAACTGAAGAGATTCAAAATCTCCTCCATTGTCTATTCTAAGGATTTTGATGTGTTTCCCTGTCTGCTTTTCAATAAAGGATTTATACTCTTTGAATTTATCAAATGTGTCACTTTTAGCTTTAAGAAAATATATCCAACATTTTTTTAAGTAATCATCAATAAAAATGACATAATACAAACAACCATTGAGCGAGGGAGATGACATGGGACCACATACATTATAATGAACCAGATCTAAGATGCCCTGAGCTCTGTTGTCACTATTAGGAAATGCTTTCTTCATATTTTTACCTAGCATGCATCCCTTACAAATTTCATTTTTACTAAGAGAAATAGAGGGCATGCCACATACCATGTTCTATAGATCTGGAAGAGCTTTGTAACGAAGATGTTCAAGTCTTCTTTTCCACAACTCGTTGGAGCTATTCACATCATGAGACAATGCCTGAACTGACTGTCCTGACACGACGTACAGTCCTCCACTGCGAGTTCCAATGGGTTCTGTTGTAATTAAGTGGCTACCTTTATCCCATAGTAGTGGCTTCTTGTCCTTGAAGATCACCTAATATCCCTTGTCCTCAAGGGTTTCAACTAATAGTATATTCTTCTTGAGCCCTGGAACATATAATACTTCATCAACATGAAGCCTAGCCCCAGATTCCAATCTAAAGGAGATAGAGCCTACTCCCTCTATCTTGTAACATTTTCATCCCCAAGCTCGACCTGCTCTACAAAAGATTTTGTCTCAAAATCTGAGAGGATCTCCTTGTAACCTATCATGTGCTTTGATTCACCACTGTCTACTAACCAAGTTTTTGGCCCCATGGAAACTAAACTAGATAAGCATAGACCAAATAATATTATTTCCTATTTTCTTTCTCATTAGAAGGAATTTTCTGATTTCTTTTGGATTCATCATCCTCAACAGTTGAGGCATGTTGTTTCCCTTTCATAGGATATTTATTTCTAAACCAAAAATATTTACAAAATGGCCCAACTTATTACTACTAAATCATTTAATCTTAGATGTATCAATATTCTTTCCTTTGAATGTACCTTTGGTGTTTGACTTCCACTGAGAGCCTTTCTGGAAAGTTCCTTTCTTCTTTCCCTTGAATCTTGATGCTAAGGCTGAGTGCTCTTCTTTCGTTGGCTCGCTCCTGGTAGCTATGCAACTCTCCTCCTGGAGGCAATCATTCCATAACCTCTCAAACATGGGCTAAATCTCTCTCCCACTTACACTGGATAAGAAGGTCTCCCATGAAGAAGGAAGACCGTACAAAATGGCCTGCACTAAATCATCATCGTCCACTGTCACCTCTGTGACCAAAATCCAATCTCTGATCTGAGCTATCTTGGAACATAAAGATATCACTAAATCACCTTTCTCCATATTCAAATACTTAAGCTTGTGCTTAAGTGTCTTCTTCTGACACAGAGCCTATTTCTCATACAGATTCACCAAGGTATCCATACAATCCTTAGCAATCATCAACGAAGTCATTGCAGGCATTATACTTTCTTTGACTGAGTCAAAGATGATTTGCTTGGCCTTTGATTGACTCTTCCTGAAGGTAGTTCTTCCTGCATTATTCATTGTTTCATCCACCACTGTGGTCACATACTACTCAATATCATGCTCTTGAAACATATTTGTTATATGGAGCTTCCACACATTAAAGTTGGTAGCTCCTTCGAGCCTATCCTCGACCCTCATTGAAATGGAGGATGCCATGGTCCTCACACTGGAAACTTAATCAAGCTTGCTTGGATCTGTGTGTACCTATTGTTGCACTTTAACATGTTTAACACACCCTAAGCTTTGATATCATGTTAAATTATTATCTTGATTTATTATGTGGATTAATTCTTTTATTTTCCTCAATACTTTGATTCCATCTTAATACACTTCAATAGTTCCAAATCATAATCAAATAGAAATAACTATGTAGATAAGTAAACATGCACATCAACAACACATATACCCCGGGGAAACCCTGTACAGGGAGAAAACCCCCAGCAAACAATATTCCTTTATTGCATTAATAATGTAAGATCTCTTACAAATATCCACCATGAATGTTCTTCTCTCAAAGAGCTTGCCAAGATGACTCTAACCTGACAAAGACTTACAAGACCTTGCTGAAATACACCTCTGATATGTTTCCTCTTTATCATTGATGTGCTCCTCTATTACTTCACCCTCACCCTGCATATGAAAACTGTGTTGCAGAACTGTGTTGAAGAGAGGGTTCGACCTCTTCTTATATAGGATGAAGAGGGGAAGAGGAGAAGCTCAAAATAGTAACCTGATTGCATGCATTAAACATAACTATTATAGAAAGATTTGCCTCACCATTGCTATCTTCCAGAGAGGGCATTTTTCCATTTCCCTATGCAGACTTATCATCCCTTTTTGATGAATCCATAGCTAAAAATATACATTTTTCTACATATACACTCCCTATCAGTTATACAAGATGTGTATATGCTTGTTTCTCCACTACAGCTCGCATATATCAATATTTGTGCCATACAATACAAAATGAGGTTGGGTTTCCATGTCACAATAGAAGATCTCTTATCCTTGGCCTTCCATATACTATAAACGTTCTGACTCGGCCCTTCATTTGCATTCTTAAGGCTATAAGAGCACAATTTCGAGCTATGGAAAAGAGGAGAAAGCATTCAACTTTGAGAGCAAAGTTACACTTGAGAAATTACTTCATATTGAGTCTGCATCCCTTTGTCCCTCAAGTTTGAACACAGTGTTTATCCCCCAAGCTATTTCCCTATTGCTGAGAGGACCTCATTGCCTCTTTCTTATGATCTTGCCTTTGGTGGAGGATCGAAGTGGTGGAGACCCAGTTGGAAGGAACTTGATTTCTTGGTTTCGAACCGTGGCGACGCAGAAGTCTATAATGTTGTCGCTTCTGCTGATCAATTACTAATAGAAATACTCCTTTCCTGTCCTATTGGTATCTTGCAAAGATATGATTATTATCCATGAGCATGTTTGTAATGTTTATTAATGGATTATTCTATCTGATGTGCTAACCCTTTTCATATCATCACTATATACTTGCTTTGCTTGTTTGTTGAGAACTTCTTGCAGGTACAAAGCTTTGGGTCAAAGTGCTCAACGATGGAACATCATCAAACGTTGGATCATGGTAGGACTCTTTATTATATTGCACATTAGTCTATATAGCATATGTTGGAATTGAGTTGATTTCTGCAGTCATACCTGTCTATTGTAGTTTACCCTTGGCCATAGAGAGTTTTTCCCTTGTAACAAAAATGGAAACTCCACTAGGGAGAGATCTTCCTTGTAAGGGTTGAAGTACTTTTTATTCTTACATTGCTCTTTTTCCATTGTGTTTTTTGTCGTATCACTATTTGACAGATTTTGTTCACTTTGGGTCTGAGTTTTCATCCTTTTTCCCTTGCTTGGCCTTGTTTTAAAGCATATACACCATTTTTTCCTTGACAGTCGCGTATTCACACTTGTTGTCTCATTGCAAGAAGATTATATATGCGTTGTTCTCCTGAACAGTCGCGTGTACCAATTCCCCTTGCTTGTTTGCTTGGTTTAGTGACTGCTGGGTGGGATTTGAAGATTGTTGAGCCTTCTTAGGTCTCTGTAGTGCCTGTTGAGATTGTCTGGGATGAAAGGAAGCCTGTTTGGAGTTGAATTTTTGGGCGTAGTCTTTCTCTTTGTTTTCCATTTTTGATTTGTCCTTGTTCTCTGGGATGTTTGCTTGACTGCTTGGTATTCTTCTCGAGGTATTTCTTTTATACATAGTAGAATTTATATATCAGGTTGCTCATCAGTCCATGCATTTTATTTTTTGGAATATTGAAAATACAAACAATAGGCATTTTACATGATTGGCATTTTTGTCTTTGAATCTTTATCATTAGCTTAGCACATTTAGCGAAAAATTGCATTTTACTTCTGAATTGCAGAGTTGAAATTGAGGACTGCACTGTTTTTATTAGCATATCATTCATTGAAAAGTTAAAGATAGACTTTGCATTATATCCATATTTATTTTCTTGCAGATTCATAATATCATGAGTTTCACTTCCATACCCTTTTGAGTAACCATGGCCAATAAAATTTACTCTTTAAACTAAAATTGATTAGTCATGATTTTATTTTTAGGGTGCACAAACTAGCCTAGGATTTAGTGCCTTGGAATAGGATTTTGTGAGTAAACTTCTCCAAGGCAATTAAATCAACATATGTGTCTGAGACAGAGAGTTGAGAAGTCCATTGTATAATTGGTAATATGAGGAGGCTCTGCTCACACCGGAGTTAAGCACGAGGTCACACGAAGTTAGTTGAAGGGATAACCCCTGGATACTCACCTAGCATCGGAGATATTTTTGTGGATTTATTCGTATTTGGGGATCTTGCTAGTACCCATGCCTTTATGAGAGGCAACACTTTCAAGGTTTCGGGCTTTTCTACCCTACCCATACAGTAATCTGAACTTACGACTATTCTCTTGTGCATCAATTATACAGTGGTTTATTAGTTTCTTGACTTAGGTATCTCATAGGTTACTTGTAGGGGTTATTCTTCTTGTATCCTGAGTCAGATATGGTTCGGACAACACACAACCTTTATGGAAGATTACCTCTCCGAGGGGATCTGACCGACTGGTTGTTAAGCCTACAAGGGCCCTTATAACTAATTATGTTACCTCCAAACTTTAGAAGGGAGTCTCAAGTCCCTCTTGGACGAGGCATACCTTCTTTAGCGAGGGAGGCCACTCAACCACTTTAACCTATTTGCATGCATATTGGTCGTTTGAATTTTTGGTATTCTCTTTGACTACTAGTTGGCCTTAGGATATATTTTTATTTTGGAGAGTCATAAGTCATCATGGAGCCAGACCAACTTACTCGTAGGTCACGTTAGTTGTTACAGTTACCACCATTTTTTGAATTCTTTCCTTCTAAAAGGCATAGAGTTATCAGGAGTGGTACACACACATCCACTTTTCAGACTTGTGGTTCCACAAGGATGAGTACTGATTCTAGTCTTCATAACACTGGGTTTTTTTCGACTACCAATCCTACTATAGTTAATGGCACCCCTTTGACACCTGCAGTCGCTATAGTTGTAGTGTCATAGGCTTATACTGGTACTATGGCTCAACCTATAGTTAATGCTTCATCTCTTTCCTCAAACCCTTTTGGGGGTTTTGTCCACTCACCGAGTTACAATGTTTAGACCATCCCCATGGCTTCTATTCCATTTTCTTATGGTATGCCAAACTTCACTTCATAGTTTTCAACTGCCATCCCAGCTGCTGGCCATAATGCTAGCTTTGGACTTGGGGGCACTACACCTCCTTACACTCCCTTCTTGTTTGGTAGTTCTCATATTCCCCAAGCAAATCCTAATGTAGGAAGTGTCCCTATCCTTAACCTCGAATCTAATTCTTCTACAAGTGGATGGAACAACCCAGTTGGCGGACAAGTTCCGCCCTATATCCCTATCCCCTCAGTGTTGATTCCAACCAATACTTTTGGCATGATGAATCCACTTCAATCCTCTGGGTTCCCACCTGGAGGAGGTCAGTATTACACTTTGGGCACTCCCCAACCTGGATCTAATCCAATTGGGGGGAATTTTAACAACCCTCAACTTGGATCTAATCCAACTAGGGAAAATGTTCATAACACTTATCAGAACATTCCTACCGGAATGATGCCAAATCCATCTTTTACGAATCAGCCTGGAGGAGGGCCTTATAATTCCGGACAAGGTTTTGGTACTCACCAGAGCCCTAGATGGAATGCAGTTCCTAACGTACTATCTTTCGTGGGAGGATGGGGCCAGATGTCGCAACCAAACCTCCCATTTCTGGCCATGCTTAATCTGCCAGATTTGTCTAAATTAATGAATGACCCGGTGAGTCATGATCCCACATGCCCCCCTATCCCTACCAAACTTCCATCAGACATTCCAAAGTTTGAAGGTAAGAATGGCGAGGACCCTGGTGATCACGTCACTACTTTTCACCTTTGGTGCTCATCGAATTCTTTGAATCATGATTCTATTAGATTACAGATGTTTCAACACACTCTCATTGGAGTTGCATCACAATGGTACATTGAGCTACCTAGGGGGATATATGGGTCATTTCATCAGTTGGTGTTAGCCTTTCTCAACCACTTCCAACTACCCATTCGTTACGATGTTGACTTTGAACTTTTTTCGACTTTATGCTAGGGTACCGACACTCACATCTTGGACCATATCCAGGAATGGTGTAGATGAAGGCGATTGATTAAGACTCTTATACCCCTGACCTTTCTTCTAGAATTGTTCTTAAATTATTTTCATGCTCCTATCTCAAAGGACATTACTACTTCTGGGGTATTCAATGAGGAAGAAGCTATTTTTAGAGCCCAACAATTCGATCTGATATATGCTCAATCTGGGATGTTATACCACCTTCTTCCAAATGCACCACGACCAAATCATGATCTTAGACAGAATCTCGGACCTCATGTCAATGGCATTGTAGGGTCCGCCAATGTAAAATCCACAGGCTCGACAATGAAGTCTGCCGGAAGACCAACTTCATCTGGATCCTCCAAACCCATCCAGTCGGCGGATGTACATTCCATGCAATCGTTGAAGAACCCAAATGGTGACCAGCAACCACATGAGAACAAAAGGAAAGGTCGAAATAATCATAAGGGTGGGAATAATAATAATAAACCCAAGGACAAAGATAATAATGGGAAATAAAATGATAATGTTGGAGAGGGCAAGAAAGTGAAGCATAAGGTGAAGTTTCCTTGTAAACTTTGTACCAAAGACCACATTACACATTTACACCCTAAACTTGTGGAGGCTACGAGGCTCTTAAATCTACCACCCGCTGTGCTAATGAATCCATTCCCACATAACCAACACTTAGCCTCGAGTTCTTCGAACGCCGGAAATATGGCTGGTGGAAGTCAAAACCCACCATCGCAAGATGTTGACCGTGTTTGTATCAATATGGTCGACGCAAAAATCGATATAGCCACCCTCTCTCGAGATTATAGCTCTTCAAAAGATAGTACCAACCTAGAAGCTCCTCCTCCACCCCCGGATATGAACTTACAGATTGAGAAACCATAGCCACTGCCTCGTATTCCAAAAGGAGTACTCAAGCGCTCTTCCCACAACCCTAATTCTAGAGCCTCCTAGAACTACTCCATCATGGAGGATCTGGGCCAAACCACTTGTGCGATGTTGGATTTGGAGGTACCCCAGACATGTCCATCATAGAGGAATGCCTTACTCTCTGCCTTAGGAGCTCTAGAACCTAGTGGCTCGAAAGTTATCAAGTTTGATGTCACGGATGTGAAGCCTCACTTACCCTACCATGTGGCTTTCCAAATCTACATGGAGTATTCTAAGTATACTATCAAACGTGCGGTCGTTGATGAAGGTGTTGCCACTTGCATGATGTCCCTGGTCTATTGGAAAGCTATCGGTTCTCCAACCCTTTCCAAGTCATCGAACATGTTGACTGCATTTGATGGTCATTCCTTTTGCCCTCATATGGTATTATCCCTACCTTTCCGGTTCAGTTAGGTGGGAAGACGGTAGAGGTGGAAGTACAGGTAGTTGATGCACCTCTTGATTATAACTTGTTACTAGGTCGCAATTGGACCTATGCTATGGTTGTTGTCGTATCATCCATCTTCCACACACTTTTTTTTCCTCATCAGGGGGAGATCATGATGGTCAACTAGTTATCCTTTGCGTACTCTAGTCCTAACACATCTGTTGGACCGTCGATCCCAGTGATCGAAAATTTTCAGCCGACAACTGAGAATATCAGTGTCAGAATGTATTCTTCCCTCATGGGTACTTTTGACTTCTCGACACTGATTCACCATGTTTACTCCATGTCTAGTAGGCCTTCTTCAGTAGGGAGGTCCATTCCTTTATGCACTTCCTATATTAGTGATCCATGGACCCTATCTTCTCTGAATTCATCATGTGAAGGTCAGTCACATGTTAGCATGGGCATGCCACTATTGGCAGCGGAGATTGTGTATCAAGTTGTTCTTGACTCTTCTACCGATCCTGATCCTATTACCTCACAGACGAACGAGGAGGATCCCGTTCTTAGGCCTGTATGGGCCACCTCATTATCTTGTTCGCATGATTTCTGAGATGAGACTTTGCCTTCGGACAAAGCCATCCTTGAAGCCATGAATGTTTCCAAGAGACCTTGGGATGATATGCATCATCGATCTTCTTTTCTCCCAAGTATTGAAAAAATCGAGCAAGATGATTTTCGGTCTACCCTGAGTGAGATAGTCGGTCATGCCATAGTTCCACTTGATACGCACAGTATTTATGCCGAAGGAAATATGGCAAGTATTTCTTCTACCGTATTGATCGATATCTCTCGTACCCCTAGCAAGATTGAGAACGTAAATATAGGTGAGGATTGTTCGCCAGAAGAGATTATGATCTACACCAACCTCTTAAAAGAATTTCAAGATGTATTCGCTTGGTCATATGAAGAGATGCCAAGGATAAACCCTTGTATTGTCGAACATGAGATTAGGACTTATCCATATGCTAAACCTGTTCGACAATGTCTTAGAGCTGTTAATCCTAGGAAGGTACCCGCTATTAAGGCAGAGGTGGAGAATCTAGTTAATGTTGGTTTCATCTACTCGGTTCCCTTGACCGAATGGGTATCCAACCCCGTTCTTGTGAATAAAAAGAAAGGACCCATCTGTGTGTGTATGGACTTTCATGACCTGAAAAAAGCTTGTCCTAAAGATAACTTCCCCATGCCTTTCATTGATCAGATTCTCGATGAGTGTGTGGGAAGAGAAATATTTTCTTTTATGGACGAATTTTCAGGATATAACCAAATCCGGATCAAACCTAAGGACCAACACAAGACGAAATTTATATGTCCTTGGGATACTTTTGCATACCAAAAAATGCCTTTCGGCCTGAAAAACGCCAGAGCAACCTTCCAACGTGCCATGAATTTTTCTTTTCACGATCTCAAGCACATAGTCAAAGATTACCTCGATGATCTTGCTGCTGACTCTCGCAAGAGAGTGGATCATGTTACACACCTTCGGCTAGTTTTTGAAAGATGCCATTACTATAGAATCTGGTTAAACCCTCATAAATGCATCTTTTGCATTAGGTCTAGCTGTCTCTTATGATTCTTAGTTTCTAAGATTGGGATCATGGTAGACCCTCTTAAGGTTGAGGTAATACTTCAGTTGCCTCCCCTACGCACGATTAGACAACTTCAAGGTTTACAGGGGAAAGCTAACTTTCTGCATCGGTCTATAGTGAAATATGCCAATATCACTAAGGGTTTCATGTGCCTATTGAAGAAAGACACCCCGTTTATCTGGGATGAGCGAGCCCAAGAGTCTTTTGACGCTTTAAAGAAAGCCTTGGTATCAGCCCCTCTGCTGAAATCTCTTGATTATAGTAGAGATTACTTGTTGTATATTGTCGCGTCTAAAAAGACAATTGGTATGGTTCTAGTTCAGGAGGATGATGAGATCCATGAGCATGTCATATATTATCTCAGTTGAACTTTAGTCAGTCCTGAGCTTAATTACTCCCACGTTGAAAAGATAGCTTTGGTTGTCGTTCACGCGGTCCAACATTTACGAAAATATATATTGCTTTGAAAAACTAATATGGTTGTTGATGTTAATCCATTTCAATATGTCCTCACTAGGCGTATCATAGGTGGGAAATATAATAAATGGATTGTCATCTTACAAGAATTTGATCTCGACTTTGCTTCGGCCAAGTCCAAGAAATCACTAGTTTTTGTAGAGTTAATATCCGATTTTCCACGATTAGACGAGGATGTTATCCATGTCGATTTGTTTGCAGACGAACAAATTTTCCTTGTCTCATCGTCCGACTCCTGGTATGGAGACATAGTTTTATATCTTCAAACCTTGAAGTTCGCTCAGCATCTCTCGCGAGATGATCGACGATGTGTTAGATACCAAGCCAAAAAGTATACCATCGTCGGAGACACTTTTTATCACCGAGGAATAGATATTATCTTACGTCGCTACTTAACTCACGAGGAAGCCGAGTCAGTCCTAAATGATTGCCACAAAGGGGCTTGTGGTGGTCATCTATCTGGGCTTGCGAAAACCCAAAACATCCTGCGAGCCGGTTACTTTTGTACCACCATATTTAAAGATTGCATTGAAGCGGTTAAGAAGTGTCACCCTTGCCATGTGTTCACTCAAAAAATTAGCTTGCACCCAACCCCTCTTCACCCAGTCATTACTGTTGGTCCCTTCACCAAGTGGGGGGTAGATTTTGTCGATTGCAACCTAACTTTGGCTGGGGGGCATCAACACATTATCCTGGCTATAGACTACTTTACCAAGTGGGCCAAAACCATGCCTACTGTGAAATCCAATGGGAAGACTACAACCTTCTTCGTGTTCAACCAAATTATCGCCGAGTTCGGTATCCTGAGTGAGATTGTCACTAATCATGGAAGTCACTTTTAGAATGAAATGATGGTAGAACTAGCATCTAAGATGGGGTTTAGACATGGTCACTCATATCCTTATCACCCCTAGGAAAATGGGCAAGTAGAGGCCGTCAACAAGTCTCTCAAGACAATCTTGAAAAAACTGTCAGTTAGAGTAATTTCGATTGGCACATCATGCTATATCCCGCGTTGTGGGAATATCGAACTTTGGTCAAGACTGCCACCATTTTTTTCCCTTTTCAATTAGTGCATGGTGTGGATTCGATACTTCCTGTTGAATGAGAAATCCCTTCTCTCAAGTTTCCAGTCGAGTTCCTACCTGACACTTTAGATTTAGAGAGATGCCTTGTGCACCAAGAGAGTCTTGACGAGCAGCATCGAGACGCCTTTACGGCTATCGAGGCAAACAAGAAATGTGTCAAGGTTCAGTACAACAAGTCTATTTGTCCCCAGTTGTATGCCGAGGGTGACTTGGTCCTCTTGTATGACCAAGCAAAAGAACCGCTAGGGGAAGGCAAGTTTAAACCCATGTGGCACAGTCCTTATATCATGTGATGGGTCCTAGAAAAAGGAACCTACGAATTGGAAGATTATGAAGGGAATAAATTGGCCGAGCCCAGAAATGGGCTCTATTTGAAAAAGTATTATGCTTGAGCCCTAGGCTTGGGTGAAACCCTTTGTATACTAATGTAAATTTAGTGTACATACATCTTTTTCCCCTTATCGATTTTTCCCTTTTGGTTGAAAAATGTCAACGGAGTCTTCGGTCTACCTAGGATTTGTAGATGGAGTCAGTCGTCATACACGGAACTTGGATTCCACTGCTTGGGTGATTCACTCACCCAAGGGTCTGTTGATGTCTTCAGGTGGCATATGCCTAGGGCCATCCATGAATAATGTGGCCGAATATAGCGTCGTCATAGAACTTTTGCGCGATGCTATCTCACATGGCATTCGCTCTCTAGAGGTTCGCCTGAATTCTTAGTTAGTAGTATGTCAGTTGAACAGTTATTATCGTGTGTGTGATCCTACTTTACTTCATTGATTCCTACGGGTACATCTTTTAGAATGAAAATTTGATTTTATTACATATTTTCACATTCATAGAAGTTCTAATCATGTATTCGATGCCTATGCTAATTATGTATTAGATTGGCATTTGTCACATTAATAAAGTAAAGAAAACCATTAATCAATGTACACATTGTAAGATATGAGTAAAGCCAAAGATCCCTCTTTATATATTTCAAAAAATATGGTGTTTATATTACAAAATCGGGGCTAAAACCCTCAAAATACATATACAACCGATATACATATCCCATGACATCTACGCACATGGCATCAAATGAGTGTCATGGTAGAAAACCACGGTGTTTGTGAGACATCAGAAGAGTCATACCCATGCTCTAGGTACACTGACAACCTGCCGCTACATGGATTTAGGTAGATCCTCTACCTGAACCATAGGAATCCTCTGTGTCAAAAGAGACAGGTTGCCCTGCACGTTCTGTAGGACTCTCTCTGCTTCTCCTCCAACTGCCTCATCTCCCTGGTTCCTCCATATATGTCGTAGGAATCCAACTGGCCGTTGCAGACCCACATATGCAATCACAGAAGTATCAAGTTAATATTTAAAACACCATCCAAAAATACTTTTGTTCTCTTAAATACAAAAATACAAAAAAATGAAATATGTAAAAAAGTTTTACCTATGGCACCGTAGGCGGCTCCTGGTGGAAGCAACATATCAAGATCTCTTCTGAAATAATTTCCCACATAGGGATAGTCGTCCAAAGAAATGATTTATGTACACCACCAAAAGAAAAAATAATCATTGTAGGGTGTCACCACCCTACCGCCCCCGTCCCATCTCATGACCTCGATCCACCGTGCCATGGATGGATCATGTGGTCCTCTAGGAAGGATATCCACTCTTGGTCCCAGACCTAGAACCCGCTCGAAAAAGAAGCTACAAAGGATAGAGGAAAACCCAAAGTTTCGCTTACCCCCCTACTTGCACTCTGTCAACTGACCTTTCATATTGGTTAGCAATGAGGTACACCAATTGTAGATAGTGGGCCTCACACACTCCAATGCGTAAAACATAAGTGGTCTCGATGCTTGATGCAACGAGGCCAATCCTATGATCCTGGTAAGCACGAGCATAATGATCTTTAGGCTGGGGTTACCTATAGCCCGGATGGGGATTTGACTTTCCATCATGGGAGTCCCTGAAACATAGTGGGCCTCGATGTACTCCTTGACCTTCATCCCACTCCCTTCCTTGCATGACTTGAGGTCCACAACCTCTCCTCAGCGTGAATGTCTAGTCAATAAGTAGATGCCCTCTACTTCGATCCTTAATGGTTGTCCATTAAGGATAAATCTCTTGCTATCGGGATCCCAATAGTCCACCAACATTTCCAACAACCTCACTTGGGCCCTCATTCCTTTGAGAGCCCAAAACTTGTACAAAACACATCTTTTTAGAGCCGCTTGAGCCACTGGATCTTGATCCACTACTGCATCTACCTCCTCATGCTCTTGCTCTCTCCATTCCAACACCATCCTGCAAAAAACAAATCATTTTTCAGTTAGAAACCCTTATTTTTTGCCATTTTCACATGTATATGCAGTTTATTTACAAAAAATCGTGGGTAGGGCTTGATATACGTCCCATGTGGTTCACACAGGGGTGTATATCTAGTTGTATACGCGACCTATTCAGAGAAACCCACGTATACCGAAAAACCCAATTTGCACCCTTAAAAACTAACAAAATAGAACCTAATTCAAAAATGTAAACTACTGAATTTGAAGAGGATGGGATGAAGAGTTACCTAGTCCAGACGGTTAGTGATTATGTTGCCTATTTCTCCCACAATCGTTATTTGAATCATGGAGGTATTTTAGTCCAAATTGCACTATTTGGGTAAAAATGAAAATGATACAGTAATTTTTAATTTTATTACTATTTATAAGATATTTTTACCCACTTGAAAAAGTTTTATGCTATTGTTTTTCCTAATGGACTAATTCAATAATGGTTTTAAGATGGTTTTTGTAGTTTTGACTCAATTTTCTTGCATATTTCAACGTCATGGTTAGTCGTTCATCTCCTCAGGCAGGTATTTTCATGACCTAGCATATAAGATAGGTATCCACTCCATCGTGCATTTTGCATTATCCTTCAACTACTGTTTTTTACGCCTTAGGTACGAACCCATTTATTGCGACGCATAACCCTCCATCTGCTATTAATAGTGTCGCTAATAAATGGTAGAGACTTACCAAACATGGGTACCCTAGTTAGAACCTCTTTGTCATTTGGTGCCCATGCCGAGGTTTTTTCTTAGGACCGGGAGTCCATTATAATTAGATACATGGATTTATGATGAGCCTCATTTCTCATTCATGCACATGTGTCCTTATTACTTGTGGACTCCCAAAAATGAGTCTCAGTTAAGCTCTTTTCCAACTTGTCTAAAAAACTGAAAAGATTGTCGAGTGATTGTCCCTTTCACACTCGTTAAAGTTGGATTTGAAAGGTCATGAGTCTTAGTTAATCTCTTTTCCGACTCGCTATCAAAAATTGAAAAGATTGCCGAATGAACTTGTCTTTTTCACACTCGTAAATTGGATTTGAAAAGACATCTATTGGGCACAAGTTTACCCCTTTTTCACACCAAGTAGACTAAAAGATATAAAAAATGACATTTTTTTGGCGTTAAGTTGTGATTGCATCTCATGCCCTTGCTTGCATTATTGAGCCTTTAGCCAATTCTCACTTTGCGTTATAAATTGTTGCCTAAGCAGTTTGCATCCTCAACCAAGCAGAGCCTTGCTTATATCCTTCGCAATTTGACACCCTATACCCTGGAGGGAACATCACCCCGAGTGTCCATCACCAACATGCATTTCCTTGCATTAAGCATAGGTACGTTCCACTGCTGGAACTAGTTTTTCTTACTTGCAACACTCGTTCCCTCCTCTGTATCATAACATTCATTTGTTATGAAAAAACAAAAAAAGACAGGTGGGAAGGGAGTACTATATTGTAATTGGCAGCAGTTGTTTCACCTTTGAACAGAGCACAAAGTTATTGAGTCCTTGTGTCATCATAATTTTGGGTTTAGCATGGTCTTAGGAAGCTGATCTCGCTATAGATTTTTCTCTATCGACTGGTTACTCTTCCAGTCCCTATAGAGAACATTATAGATGTCTCCTGCATCTAATTGTCACATCATTTGAGTCTATAGAGAACATTATAGATGCCTCCTGTATCTAATTGTCACATCATTTGAGGCTATGTTGCTGGAGTCCACTGTATGTCTCATGCTCTTGTTCAAAGGAATTCTATCAACCTATGTCGGCCACTCCTAAGAAATTTTGACTTTGCATGTCGGTCATACCCTCAGTTTGTCTCAGAATCACATGATACTTTGGTCTTATCATGCACCCTGGCCCTACTTTCATCATTGGTAGGTCACCTTGAACCCATCAATTGACATTTCATCATTGGTCATTGACTAGGTGGTTTCCCTTGTGTTTGACGGCAAGACATCTATTCACACTTTGGGATTCATGCAATGTCTTGGATTCCATTAGCCTTATTGGTGGTTTCCTTGCCTTTGTTACCAGTTTTTCATCATTGGCTGCTATTCAGAGGGTCCTTTTTGTGTACCGCTTGCATTTGGCACACGCAAAAGACACACAGGGTCGTTGGTTCCTGAACATGTTCTTCATCCAATCTCCACCAAATCATGAAGTGCCTACTTTGTTCCTCGTGCTGACTTATGAGAGATGCCTCAATGCTCTCCTTTCAGTGGGTCTCTTTCCATTAACTTTCGCTCATTTATTTTGGATACGTGACCTAGAGTTTTATGAGTACCTTGAGGCTTGCAGTCATTAGTGGCAGGCTCTCTCACCATTGATAGATGGGAATACATCAATGTCTCCTGATCAATGGATTTCTCAAGTGTTCGACACCGACTACTTTATTCACACTTGTAGAGATGTACTCGGTGCCTTGATACCTACTTTCATTATTGGTATCCTATCTCGCGTTTGTTAACAGTATACCTCAATGACTGGTAATCAAACGATGTCTCATCATGTTCGACCTCAACTCATTTATTCACATGATGTAGACTTGCACCCTTAGTGGATAGTGTAGAAGACTTGAAGACATCACTATGTGGCCATAGCTTTCCTGAGTTGTTTCTTCCCTTTCATTGGACCAATACCTATTTGACTTCAGTGATCATGGGAGATCAGATTGTACTCCATGGTATACAGATATCTTCAGATTGATTTTGAGACTAGTTTCACTAGGCCTTGTTCGTGACTATGACATCTTTTGGCATGTAACCACATTTGTATTTTCCTATTCATGGCCATGAACACTTGTTTGGCATATTTTCCACATGGATCTGCATTGTATTCTTGGCAGCCATGTATACAAAGTCAGTACATAATGTAATGAGCAATTGAGTTCATCTAGCTGGTTCTCTACCAATCCACTTCTAGGTTATTTATAATGTATTTCGGCCATTGCAGATACTCCTCTGATCTCACACATTAGGGGGCATATGTTATAGCAAGATTTGCCTCACCATTTCTATCTTTCACAGAGGGCCTCTTTCCATTTTCCTATGCAGAATTATCATACCTTTTTTATGAATCTAGAGATAAAAATATGCATTTATCCACATATACGCTCCCTATCAGTTATAAAAGATGTGTATACGCTTGCTGCTCCACTACAACTCATGTATATCGGGATTTTTGCCAGAAAATACAAAATGAGGTCGATTTTCCATGTCACGACAGAAGATATCTGATCCTTGGCCTTCCATATACTGGAAACGTTCTGACTCAGCCCTTGAGTTGCATTCTGAAGGCTATAAGAGCACAATTTCGAGCTATGGAAAAGAGGAGAAAGCATTCAACTTTGAGAGGAAAGTTACTCTAGAGAAATCACTTCATATTGAGTTTGCATCCCTTTGTCCCTCAAGTCTGAACACAGTGTTCAGCCCCCAAGCTCTTTCCCTATTGCTGAGAGGACCTCATTGCCTCTTTCCTATGAGCTTGCCTTTGGTGGAGGATTGAAGTGGTGGAGACCCAGTTGGAAGGAACTTGGTTTCTTGGTTTCAAATCATGCCAACACAAAAGTTTGTAACATTGTCGCTTCTGCTGATAAATTTTTAATAGAAATACTCCTTTCTCATCCTATTGGTATCTTGCAAATATATGATTATTATCCATGGTCGTGTTTGTAATGTTTATTAATGGATTATGCTATCTGATGTGATAACCCTTTTCATATCATCACTATATACTTTCTTTCCTTGTTTGTTGAGAACTTCTTGTAGGTATAAAGCTTTGGGTCAAAGTGCTCAATGGTGGAACATCATCAAACCTTGGATCGAGGTAGGCCTCTTTCTTATATTGCACATTAGTCTATATAGCATATGTTGGAATTGAGTTGATTTCTGCAGTCATACCTGTCTGTTGTGTTTTACCCTTGGCCATAAAGAGTTTTTCCCTTGTAACAATAACTCAGCTTCATACATTAGTTAGAACTTAGAACTAGACTTGAGATTGGTTACAACTCAGCATTACACTTTAGTTCAAACTTAGAACTAGACTTGAGACTGACATGCTTTAGTTCGAACTTAGAACTAGACTTGAGATTGGTTACAACTCAGCATTACACTTTAGTTTGAACTTAGAACTAGACTTGAGACTGACATGATTTAGTTTGAAATTAGAACTAGACTTAAGACTTTAGTTGCAACTCAACATTACACTTTAGTTCTAAAATAGAACTAGAATCAAGACTTTAGTTGCAACTCAACATTACACTTTAGTTCTAAAATAGAACTAGACTCAAGACTTTAGTTGCAACTCAACATTACTAAAATAGAACTAGACTCAAGACTTTAGTTGCAACTCAACATTACACTTTAGTTCTAAAATAGAACTAGACTTAAGACTCTAGTTACAACTCTTGACAAGGCAATTTGAAATTCTCTTCATGGTGGATAATGTTTACACGTGCCAACGCACTAGATCAATACAATTACATCATTTGCAATATTAGGAATATCATTTGTTTCTAGCTCATAGGAATTTTATATTCAACCTAACTTTTGCTAGATGCCTTGACTTTTTCTCATGGCTCACAAGGTTTGACTAGGCTCACAAAGGTTGTATGTTCCCCCTAACTTTTGCACTAGTCTGTCTATGCTCACAGAGGTTGTACATTCCCCCTGACTTTTGCACTAGACTGTCTATGCTCACAGAGGTTGTACGTTCCCCCTGAGTTTTGCATTAGACTCACATAGCATCTCGTTCATCCTAACTTTTGGTTTGACTCACAGAGGTTGTACATCCCCCCTGGCTTTTGTCAATACCTCACAAGACTGGTTGATTCTCCAAATCTCCCTGGATAGCCTCAGTGTGGCCCGTATGGCCTCTCATTGGAGAATGACTGTTGATGCTGCCAAATTTAACATTAATATCATCATATGTCCAAACGAAAATGTCTTTGTATTCTTTAAACAACTTTATGAAGGCTTGTATTTCTTCAGGGGAACATTTTTTTCCTAGGTTGATGTTATGAGGTGTGTTTTATGATCCCAAATTTATCACTTCAATTTGCATTGATGAATTGTTAGTATTACAATTTTTCACCCTCTTAAACTTATCCTAAAGATCATAGAGTTTTTACAATCTTATTACACTTTTAGGGATGTTGTTTACCAAGATGATTCTTCTTTGCTCAATTTTTTTATTGATTGAGCCATGAACATCTGCATTCATTTCTTTATCATGTTGATCTTCATCAATTATGCAGTCTTTGAAGGTACCTTCCAGGTGTAGGAAACTGATAATACTCTCATCGTCATCAAATACCCTCCAGTTGGTCACATTATCCGGTATCAAAGGTCTGTAGAGAAGTTCCACAAAAAATGTGTCAAGTAATAAGTTCTTAGCAGGAATAATCCTAGAAGTTGTATTAGCTAATAAATCAACATAAGAGTTCAAAGAACAAGGAACGAGACTAATATTAAATGCATCAAATGACTTAATAAATTCCCATACCTCCTACAGGTAATGTTTAAGGTAACTAGAGAGACAATGTATGTTGTTTCTTTATGTTGTTTCTTACTTGTCTTATGACAATATTGGAATCACCAAATACCTTTATCTTGTTTTCTTTCAAGTCAATAGCTTTTCTTAGTCCTTGCAGCAAAGCTTCATATTCAACAATATTATTTGTGCATTGGAATTCAAGCCTGCATGCTATCATGACTCTCTTACCATCATGATCCTTTAGTATCCAGCTAGCACCTGCACCTTCAAGGGAATTTGACCCATTAAAAAACAATGTCCACATATTAGGGTCTCTTTTAATATTATTTATGGACTTGGGATTTTCTTTTGTTTCTATATTAATGTGGTTAGTGCAGTTGGAAAAAACTTATAACTTGTCTCTAAAAAATATGTTATATTGTACAATATCATGGCTATTTACATATGTTATATTACAGTGGGGCTCAACAATTTGAGTGAAATGAAGGATTTCAAATTGTGTGTTTGATTCTGCATAAGATGAGATCTCAACACAATAATTTCCAAAAAAGGAATCACATGAATAATTTCTCAGAATAGAGTGATTAAGAATCACAGAATCATTTGGGTCATTCAAATCTGTTACCACATGCTTCATGTATCATTCTCTATCAACCCCGATTTGATTGGGATTTTCGTTATAGGGTAGCCAAAGGTGTGACCAGTTTGTGTCAAAGCACCCTTTAAGTGTAGCAGACTAGTCTCTAATTAAGATTATTCCATATGTATCAAGTATATCTACAACTATGATGTCAATGGTTTGATTTATCTTAGGATTGGAATACATCCTGATCAAAACATTTTCCAACTCCCCTATCACTTTATCTCCAGTTATGTCAGCTATATAATTTGAATATCAGATTGTTTAGGCTTGACGTTGAGTTTTTCATAAACTTTAAGGGGAATCACATTTGAAGAGGAACCTAAATCCATCATATAATTATGCACATTCCTGTTAAAAATATCAAAAGTAACTAGAAAAGGTGGGGTGGTATATCTTGACCTTTTCCCTAATAGGGAAGTGTTTACAACTACCTATATTTTAGGTGTATTGACATCTTCATATGGGGTAGTTTTATTTGTTCCTTTCTTTGTTCCCACATTAATTTCTTTAGAGTGTTTGACAATTTTTTCTTGAAGTGTTTTAATACAATTCTCCTGAATTTGTTGAAGCTTCATAAGCTCAAATATAGAAATATTTTTCTTGGTTCTATTAAGGTCTTCCAAGATATCATATTTCAACTTTGTGGCAACAATATGAGGAACAATTATTTTAGATGTAGTATATGACATCTTTTGTGTGTGAGGAGCATTTTTAGGAGGTTTGGAAGGAGTAGGGGTGTCGGAGGAAGCCTTCATGCTTGTAATTTTACTAGTCACAACATTTTGGGACACATGTATTTATATTTTGAAGATTCAACCTCAGGATTTCCTTTCAAACTTAGCATATTATTTTCAATCTTGAGGGCCTCTTGAAAGGTCTCTTCCAGGGTAGCTTTCTGTTCGTTTTTAACAAACATCGCCATGGACATGGGAACAGATGAAGTATAAAATTCAATGGTGACATCTTCAACATGTTTGGAAGATCAAGGAATCTTCTTAAGAAAAGAAAGGAAACATTGATTAAAATCTTTAACCTTTTCATTGGTATCCATTTTGATTCTTGAAAGATTTAATACCAAAGTAGCTAGCATTTTGTCTTCCCTGGATTTCTTAAGGAAAATAGTCTCAAATATTCTCCAACTAGTAATAGAGGCTTCTTCCAAAGAGTAAAACCAGGTCATGGATTTATTCTCAAAAGTATGAGGAACAACCGCCATATGACGTCTTCCTATCGGACATTTTGGAGCCTTATGGCCGATAAGAATTTCTTGACATGGTATTTAGCTGAGTCTTTTCTATCAGGATTGAATTTAGGGAGAAATTGTTTGGTATTTTTTGACATGTTGTGGAGTATTCTACGTATGGATACTGCATCTGGGAGTAACTAAGGTTCATAAGGTTGTGGGTTTTGGTTATTTCCAACCATGACTTGAGGTTTATATAGAATCAAATGTAGGTGGTATTCTCCTTCTGAATTGCTTTGAGATTTTTCCTCCTTTTTAGAATTTTTGTCGAGTTCACTCCTAGGTGTGAGAGGTGGATATTTTGGCGGTGAGGGAGGAATACCACCACCATGAAGGTAAATGATATTATGGGGTTTCATGAAATCAGTCAAACATGAAGGTAAATGATATTATGGGGTTCCAATGCTTGGGTGCTCTTTGACGATGAAAGACTATGAGAGGGGAAGATATTCATTTAAGGTATTATCTAAACCTTGAGATAATGAATAATTGATCCTAGGTATACTCCACTATTCGAATAAAACATGTTCGTTGCATTCCCGAGATTGTTGAATTATGGTGTTAAGATCCGAGGTGGTATGTCTGTGAGGTTCTAGTGAAGAAAATATAGGTTCATACTGGAAGGGAATACATTAAGGGGAAGATTGAGTGGGTGTGTTCATGGATTAGGACAATGGATGTTAAGCATGCTCAAGACTAGGTTGATGAGAATCATCGGGATGAGTTGTGTTAACAAGCGGGATAGAATGGGTAGGGATTTGAGCTTTTTTAGCAGCTATTCAATTCGATGGTCCTCCTTCTAACGCCATTTCTGTTGACGGGTACAAAAGGCTCGTTCAATCAGGTAAGGGAGAACACCCAATGGCAAGTCCTAATTATACTCACTCTTGTTTGGGATGGGGTTTCCAACCAATATATTGGCTTGGTTTCCAAACTAAATCTACTATCTAAATATGAATCTAAGAACCGCAGGGTCTCAGATGAATTAAGATATAAAAAATAAACTAAGTGATGCTATTATAGCTATTCTAAGATGCACTTCTAAACTAAACGAATCCTATCCTATTTAGGAGTTGTCTAAATAAGATTGAATATAATTAAGAATAGTTGCATTTTGAATTAGAAATAGTTCATAAATTCAAATGGTATGTAAGCACAATAATCTCCTTTTGAATTCAAATAGTTCATAAATTCAAATTGTTGTTACTTCATAAACGAACATAACATTTGCACCAACAAAGGAATTGAGTGTCGAGGTTGCTTGTAGTGCGTTGTCTTTGGGATTTGGCCCTGCTTTCCACTTGAAAACATGTTCGTATGTTCCATGACTTGTATCAACTCCTTCTCTCTTCCTCTTGGCCATCCTTTTTTCAATGGCCTTAATTTTGTGGCTATAGTAATAGTCACCTACAACAACAATTGCACCTTCAATCCCAAGACTTGTAGATGTGACTGAAAGACTTCTTGGGATGGTTTCCAAGGGAGTGCACTTCTCTAGTGGAAAAATGAGTATGCTTATGGAAAGATCTATTTTCACAACTAAACTATCTTGCTCAAAACCCTTATCTTAGGTTTTGGCAACATTTCTCTTGTCTTCATTTTATTTTATTTTCCTTTCTTCCTCTACTTATATCGTACATGTTTCTTCTTTCTTCTTAAAATATGTCAGCTAACTTTTCTCCATTATTTCCTTCAGAGGATAGCTATTCTCATTTGTTCCCTTATAACTCAGTATGTTCCTTCTCACCATCGACCTTCTTTCTCTGTTGATATCTCTTTTTGTCTTCCTCATATTTCCTTGCTCTTTCTTCCTCTTTCTATTTATTTTCATGTTCTTGAGCCTCCATTCTTTCTTTGTATTTTTGGAGCAAGGTTTTGAACTATTCTATCCTCAAGATCTTGTCTTCTTCTTCCTCTTTTTGAATATTTTCTCTAGTTGTTTAATTGGTGAGTCTCTCTATTACCTCTTCGAAATATAAGGCTCCCTTGAAGATATATTTTGCAAAATTGACTTTGTGGATTACCTGTGGTGCTAGATTGACAACCCTCATATGGTCATATGCCAGATTTTGAGGGTCGTGCCCTTTCTATTTCGTAACACATATACATAATTTCTTAATGGTTTTTGCCTCCTTTTCAGCTTGTTTCTTGTTCAACAAAGAGTATTGGCTAATGTAAAATGGGCTAGTATTTTTTTTTCTTATTGGACAAGTAGGCAATGGATACTTTTTCTATTGATTGGTATGCATTATCTCTTGCCAACAATTTATCAGGGACATATTTGGGTAATAAATGTGTTGTTCATGTGGTCCCAAATACCCTTATGAAGGTATAACATTTTTTCATGTACCAATCCCCTATTCCTCTCAAGTATTTGATTACTCATGGGGAAATTCGGTGTGGGTGAACACCAAAGATGGACTTGTGCAGGGGAGTGAGGAAATAATCACACAGGTCGTAAAAATGTTCTTTACAATTCACTTCCCACAACTGAGAAGAATAAACATGCATTGGGCTCTAATCTGGGCTCCAAGCCCAATTGAATGTTGTAAATATGTTAGCTACGCATATTGAATCTATAAGGTATGTTGATAAGTAAAATCGAAGATTTTTCATACCTTAACGTTCCCAAACTCGATGTGCAATGATGAATGATAGGATACTAGCCCAATTGAATTTTTTTTAGGTTTTGTCCACTCTGTAGGCCATTGGGAACCATTCAATCCTGAAGTGGGTGCTTTTCTCCTCACCATAGAGTCCGTAAGTGTTTTTCAGATACCGTGCCAGGACGTATCTCTCTCCTTTATTCAATGACCATTCTTCATTAATGAACCAGTCTTCCATTAGAGTTTCGAAGTCATTGTGATCGAGCATGAATTTATCCAGGAACGATTCATCTAGTGCAACAATGGGTTCCATGATTTTATACTGAACCTTGATGTCTTTTGTATTAAGAGATGAAATCGGAACACCTAAAACATTTACTATCAACCCTGCGTCCTTTTGCAAATGGGTAAAACACCATTTCACAACATCATTGTAAGGGAAGAGCTTTGGGTGAGAAAACACTCTGTGAATGTCTCTTTTGTGGATATTTCAATACTCTTCGATGTCATCATCGTTGGATGGGAAATACTCATTCTGGAACATCTCATGAATTTCATAGTAGTTGGGGTGACACTCTCTTCCATCATTGCTATTTGTGTCAGAAATATTGAGAGAGTCCAGTCCATAAACAAAAATGGGAACAACAGTTATTTGGGATTTACCCTTCTTAGTCTTCATCCAAGACATTTTGTTATCTGTTTAATACAAATGAAATTAATTCAGTGTTGAATTGTTAAAGAGGGTAGTAATACCTAACAATAATCTGGCAAAAAAAAACAAAAAAAAAACTTACCTTTGATTTTGAGGACTATAACCAAAGCACAAATTAACAGGTTTTCATAGCAACGTCATTGGTGTATTTATTGAGGTATCATAGTCAATTAAGTTTGATTTCTTCTAAATAGGGTTACAATATTCGCCAATTTACCCAAACCCATTGCAATTAATACAAAACACATTACAACTTCGACTTAGTCAGAGTTGTATGATGAGCCATACATATTTTCTGGTACACAACTCATTAGTTATGACCTTCATTGTATCATCGGTGAGGTGGATTTAATAAGAAGAGGGGAGTGTCGATATTGTCATCAGCGAAAAACGCCACAAGGCTTAGTCAGTAATAGTGGCAGGGAAATTTTTTGACGATCACATATTTGAATTATGGGACATTCACGAAAAAGTGTTGAAGGATTTCGGTTAAAGTGTTGAAGGATTTCGGTTAAATTATGGTCTATACTATTGGACCACATATGAAAAACCTTTCCCTTTCATTTTACGCCATCAGAGAAAAAACTTACATGTGAGGTCAAAGAAAAGGGAAATTTTAATGGTTGAGAGATATAGTCATTGGGAATTGGATTGATTTGGTTCATCTAATGGCTCCGAGGTTATCTCGTCGACAATTTGTTTCGAGCAATATTGTCATTAGTAATTCCCATAGGGAGAACATGGGTAAGCTCATGTTATTCTTCGACGATGAAAGATTTCAGTGAAATGCATGAGCCAAAGGGAGATTTCCAAGTGTGAGCATAAAGTGTCATGGATGATATATACGTGTAATAACGTCGAGACAAAAAGGTGGGGACCTAACTTGAAAAAATTGTATTAAGATAACCTAGGTGAATACAAAAACTATAACAGTTGGCTCCATGTGCAATGACGTGGCCCTTGAAATACGAATATCATCGTCGGCATCAACAAACAACTTATGAAGGTTTTCATTCCCCATTAATTCACCACCGACAATGTTGTAAGGGTGTCATCATCGGGGTTTTATATCTGTGAAATAGTAAAGAGTCGGAGGCCAAGCGCTGACGATACGTGATTGAGCTCATATGGACGTGATTGAGCTCATATGGACATGAGCTCATATGGAGGTTGCATAGCTGAAGTGGTCTTAGAACGCATTAAGGTAGTGGGTAGGAGTGGGGACCAACTTGTGTTTGCACCATATTAGGAACAACCCCCTGATGACAACAATGTAAACAACCACGTCATTTATATCACCGTCGGGATGATGGTTGGTTTACAATTAACCAACTCCTAAAGCAATTCACCAACAACAACTTTGTTAAAGCATCATCGTCAAGAATTTTATACTTGAGAACATTAGGTTGTCAGGATCCAAGAGCCAATGATATTAATTGAGATTGTAAGAGTAAGGAGGTGAGGGGCCAAGTAGCTATGGGTGGTTTCAATTTCAAAAGGATCCAAATGAGTTGGGGGAAATCGCATGAAGAGTCTATCATGATGGATTCAAGTAGTAACTTGTAGATTGTGCATTTAATCTGTTTTGGAATCTGCATACAAGTATCAATCTCAGAAATGAATAACTATTAGGGTAGAAAGATTAGTATCTTGCAAAATTTTGGTAGTGTGGATACTTATTAAAATTCAAGAGTTTCTGTGAGTTGTTGTGTAAGTCACAACATAATGTCAAAGTTACTAGTCTTATGGTTTTGAGATACCTTCATTCAATAGTAATGAATTTATAGTAAATTTCTATACCTTCCACTATGTAATATAGGGGAACATTTATAAGAATTCACAGATCATCAGTTCTACATGGTGATTTTGAAGAGGACATTGTTTCTATGCCATCATTGTAATAGTGGAAAGAGGGTAGCATTTCATAATTGAATAGAGATAAATAACAGAAATGAAAAAGTAGATTGTGAATGACCACTCGCACTTTAGGCACCAAACAAATGTTGTACATATTGGACTATATGGATTTAGTTGGCCTTAATCATGTTTCATACCACTCCAAAGTGTATTAGAGGTCTATGATTGTATATAAGTTATTGAATAGAAATTGCAAAGATATTTGGTGATGATTCTTTACTTGTAGATATGGTGGTTGTCACTAACATATATTGGTAAGATTGTAAGTCATAAATCAAATTATGTTAGAGCATGCTACCTAGGTTTCCTTCCCTTCTCTTAATCTTGTTGACAAAGCTCTCATAATTAATCTAACATTGAAAATCTATTCTCTTACTTTGGCATGGATGCAAATAGTGGTTCATGAGTATGTCCAATGAAGTTCTCTTCACAACCTCTTAATAACAATGGAACTGTGTTGAAATATTTATTCATTGTCTTACAAAACCACAAACATTTTCACTACTTGTGGCTTTAGACAAACCCCATTAAGAAACTACTTCATTCTCCCAATACAAAATACAAGGACAAGGAATTTTCCACATAAGGCTCTTGTTATTTATGTGATGTGTTACAAGTTATTTTTAAGATGAATAGTGTTATAGGTCTTTAATGTCTTGTTGTTACTATATATATGTTATGTAGTACAAATTATTACTACAATCCCATATCCCTATAGTGAAATTTTATTTCACATCAATTCTCACTCTATAAAGCAAGATATAAGGTTGAAATCTTTGATATTTCCAAGAGTTTTCATTTGTTTTTGTTTTTTTTGGAAAAATAAAACCCAACATTTTGTTTGTTTATGGAAAAAAAAGACAAATAACAGTGATACATTGTCTACCATTTAACTTGTTTGAAAATCCTCAATGTACCAAAAAAAAACCATACATGTAACTAAGTGTCATCCTAATACTCATGTCTATTGTCAGGTCTCCCATATGGTATCTTTTTATCCTAACTTAACCCTCCTTTTCCATTATCTTTGTCCCATTTAAACAACCACTTGTTGATTATTATTTGTCTTAGTGGTGAATTGGCTCATGGACTTATGGATTGTGTTTTAGTTATTTTTATATGTATTTGTTTAAAGAATGTTTGATTTGTATCTTTTCATTCTAAGTTGTGTGCTAAACATATGGTGTGAAGTGCAACATATATTTTGTAGGTTACTAATAAAACTCCAGCGTTGATATTTGGTATTTGGTTATAGAAACACCTTTTGAGTAGGGATTTCAAGAACATGTGGGAAATCATGTCCCAATTGGATCTCCCGGGAACCATTACTATGATAACCCATTTCTGGGAGATTAGTTGGAGTTGTTCTAATAACAAATAACCATCAACATAGATTGTGGGTGCTAGTTAAGACACACATGCGTGAGAATATTGTTTCTTACTTGTTGGGAGAGTATATTGGTTGCATGAGGGTTGTACAGATGCATTCTCATTGTTATCTAGAGCTAGATCATATTCCCACAATGCCAAATGAGTGGTGGACCTAACCCACAGTTCCAACAGACAAAACCTAGTGCAAAAGAGAAAGTTAGCTTGCAGTTTTTATTTGTTTTCTTTGTTGCTTATTTACTAAAATTGGGTTCGACCCAGAACTATATGATGTATAATATTTCGCCCCAAGAGGACGTTGGTAGAAATTATCATCCCGTGACATAATTATGAAACTGATATATACTTCTGAACTCGTTTTACCATCTCGATGAAAACCAATTCATTCTTGAAATTGTGTTAAGGCTATATTTTTTTGTTTTGAGCATTCTTGAGGCAGTTGACGCCTAGAGAAAGGGCCCACTCCAGAGTCCAATAGGTGCCAATATGCCTCTTGTTTTTATATTTATTAGTCATATTTATCATGCTTATCAATGTGATTAAATAGATATTCATTGAGTTATATATATCTCTTATTCATTTTTTCAGTTATAATTTGCAGATGTGTATTTTATGTTAAGTTAATAAACTTCCATCGGCTGTGTTAGCAAGTGTGGTTTAATTTCATAACTTTCTGTTTTTATATTTAAATGATGGGTGTTAGAAAATTTGAGATAGATGGGAAGAACACTTTTTGTTCATGTGTTCTAATTCCTTGTGGTAGCCAAATTAGGCTCAAAAGTAGAACTCCCAACACATATTTAGAAAGATAGTTTGTTGTTTAGTTATTCATGATTTTCATTAGGATTACTTTTGATTCATAGATGAAGAGATCGATTTAATATTCCTCCATCAGTCAATACAAGAACTTATGTTTTTCACAAATTGTGTATGTGCCTCACAAGAACAAAGAGAAACCATGGTTAACAAGTTAAATGACCCAAGTATTCCTAGCCTTGAAATAGACCTATATAGTAATACTATCATTTTTCCTTCATTGTCGGGGATGCACTAAAAGATATAGGATTCTTGTTTTACACTAGGTAAAAGAAGGAAAACCTTAGGCTAATTAAAATTCCTTTTTAAGCACCTCAATATTTGAGTCACCTTAGGATGCATGACTCAAGGAGCTAAAAATTCTTGTGGACATGATGCAGTAGAATCCACCTGCAATACTAACCCTAGGTAGGAAGATTAGAAGGACGAGGAAACACTCAAGGTGCCCCTGGATCCCAATATGTAATCCAAATTGAGAAAATAACATCTAACATCCCAGATAGTCCCTTTAACGTTGGCTCTACAACTGATTCATTTATAGGCTCTCCCTCTTCTGAATCTCCAAACCATGAAAAACAAGGCTTCCTTGAGAATCCTGTTGAAGATCCAAAAGACTCTGTCAAATCAAATGAATCTTTTTAGGGAGAAAATTTTCTAGGTATGGGGGAAGAGGTAGAATCCCCAAAATAGAAGGAAATGATTACCTTCGAGTTCCCTATCCAGGAATTCAATGATGTAGTCCAAATATAAAATATTCCACCTTCTTCTTTGCCAAATTTTCGAGGGCTACCCAATGAGGATCCTGACACTTTACTTTTCGAATTTGATTTCCTTTGCTAGATTTATGATTACTCCTCAAACACCCAAAAGCTCAAATTTTTCCCAACCACTTTAAAGGAAGCAACACTTCGTTGGTTCATGGGGATCGGGGGAAACTTTATCAAAACATGGGATGAAATGAAATAAACGTTTTTAAAGAAATATCAATACTATTGTAAGGTAAGGGATATCAGGGTGGAAATTTTCAAAATGTCACAAAAAGAGGAAGAGATTATGGAAGATTATGTTGAAAGGTTCTAGTATAATTTGCAAAGGACTAGGAAGAGTACATTGGATCTTGAAACTATGCGTATTATTTTCCTTCAAGGAATTAGGGATTATTTCTTGGACATACTAAACCTTATGGGATTGGAGACATTTCCCAGTTAACATATGACGAGATCTATGAACTATGTAAGCATTATTCATGAGGAACTACAAAATATGGAAGAGGCCTTCGAGACGTAGTCTTAAAGGTCACTAAGTCATCCAATGGTGGGGTAGTGACTAAATCTGAGATAGGGAATATGTTAGATATATTTAAAACCAACATTCTTAGCACACTTAGCTCCCAATTGGACACATTTCAAGCTAAGAGGAAGAAATAAGATATCAATCTAGCATTAGTTGTCTTCTTCTCTAGGTGTCGAAAGAAGCATCCCTTGTAGGAGTGTCCTATGGATAACATATAATTATGTGGAATATTTGAACAAAACCATGCTACTAAGGACTATCCCTCTTTACCTTAGCTTAAGGAAGTATACCAAGGGGCCAATGAGGAAACCGAAAAAAATTATTTTGTATCCCAGAAATGACCATGGCCACCACGGTCACCAGGCATGGAATGAGAGTCAACTAAATACCCTCAATACTTTGTTCCATACCAATATCCACCCTAGAATTGGTATAAATCCATTCCTTGGAAATAGTGGTCACCTCAAGCTTAGAACCAACCATGGCAGCATGGTTGGAGGGGGAACACAACATTTGAAAACCCACCTCAACAACCTACACTTCAACCCCATCCTATGACTAATTATCAAAAATAGTTGCATTTACCCTCTACTCAAGATCCTCAAAGGCCACCACAAATTCTATCCCAACACTTACCTAATCCAAATAATAAAGTAGCTCAACCCACCTACAACACTAAGGTACCTCCTTTTTCAACTTATTTTGTATCTTTTGTGGATTGTGATGATATAAACTTGTTCTCACAGAAATTATTCAATAGCCAAGCCTCACCTGTCATCCAGGAATAAGATGATGAGGAGGGGATCAGGAACCAAAAAAATAAGACTCTTCCCCAACAAAGAAACCGTCCACTTAAGAGAATATTGATCAACATAAATTCTTTGAATCGACTTTAGCCCCACTTTACCCAAAGATGATAACTATAGATAAACCCCCAACACAACCTAAATTTGATATCTTGGGAGAATTAATAAAAGTATGTGTCAAAATTCCCTTGTTTCAGGAAATCAAGGATGTTCCAATATATGCCAAATCCATTAAGGATTTATGTTTAAGAAATCCAGGAAGGAAGAAAAAGGTTCCCCCAACCATCCATGTTATTGGGAAACTAGTAGATTTGATGTTAGGAAATGTTTTTATGACTAAATATGTAGACACGGGGATTCCAGTGGTTAAATTTCATATTAATAATGCACCCATTCCTAACACTCTAATTGACCTAGGGGCCATGATTAACATTATGACAAGGGAAACAATGAAAAAAATCTCGTTGAGTAATGTACAACCAACCCCTACTATCCTCCAATTGGCTGATAAATCCACCATTAAGCCATAAGGTACAATAGATGATATCATATTCTCAGTGTATTCCTGGGAATATCCAACAGATTTCATGATTCTGCAACCAAAAACCAATCTAGGCAGATACCCATTAATATTAGGCAAACCTTGGTTGGCCACAACAGATTCCTACATCAACTGCAAATTGGGGGATATGACAATTTCCCGTAGAAATTCCACCAAGAAACTTACCCTCTACCCTCCTACTTGTTGAAAGATTGGGTTGGTTTTCATTGATGTCAACTCTTGAAGCAATTCTGGTAGCAAATTCTAGTATCCCCAGAGGTGCGTTTAAGGAACCCAGAGTTGATTAAAGAATATGGAAAAGAAGGACAATGTAATTGTAGGGAAGACTATCATAGATGGATAGTGCATATCATTATGTTTCCAGTGATATGTGGTATGTCACGTGGTTCCTCACGGTTGAGGAGATATGTCTTTTTGAAGTTGGAGGACCCTCAAGAACATTTTAGAAACCCCTGGAAGGTCAACAAGAAGACAATTATTTTAGAAGCTCCTAGAAATTCTTCAAGAAGTTTTCTAGTCAAAGTGGTTGCAACTAGGAGTTAATTATGGTTAAATTTGTTGCAATAAGAAAATAATTAAAAATAAATTTGCTGCAACAAGAAGTTATGAGTTTACTAATTATGGGTAAAGTAGTTGCAACAAGAAAGTGGGTTAGCCCTAGAAGAGGGAAGATTGGTAAAGCAGTTAGAAGACGACCCCTAAAGAAAGGCACTTGGAAAGTATAAATAAGAGATCAAGAGACTCTCATTTGAATCTATTGAACATATTGAATATATATGTTGTAAAGTGTTATGGGCATGTACTATTGAAAAATCTGAAGCAGTGAGTCTAAGGGAGTGAAGTTCAATGAAGAGAGAAGTTGTAGGAGTCGAAGGGATGAAGTTGAACTTATTGTTCTAGGGTTTTCCTGAATCTATTCATGAGTTGTAGTGAAGGAAGAGCACAAACATCTATGAGTTTTAGTGAAGGAAGAGCGTGGACATCCACATGGTTCAATGAAGGAAAATGTAGGCTCTCAGGAAAAAAAAGAAATATGTGAGTTGCAGAGCCATCGGGGCACGAAAACTTGTGAGCCACAATGGGACAAAGCCCGAACATCTGTGAGTTACAAAGCACAGGGCACATATATGTTGAGAAATCCAAACCCTTGAATATTAAATATATCAGGTCAGCTACAGGTTGAGAGGTATCGTTTAATGTGTATTTCATATGCCTTTTACCTACCTTTTTCTAGGAAGCCCAATACAACTAGAAGTGTAGACATGCATACATGAAACTATGCCTACAGTCAACAAGATCACAATTTATTTCCTTTAATTCGATCCACTATAGGAGGCTCAAGCATTTACATGTACAAATCATGTTCAAACCATATAGTTTCTTACATGCTTAAATACACAATAATGCAAGATGAAAACCATTCTAATCATCAAATAAGCATGCACAACCTTGAAATATTCACAGGATACTCAGTCTTAATTTATAGTTCAATTTCACAGGGTATAAGAATTTCTTATCTGTATTATCAGATGTAGTTACCGAACTGACTGTGCATGGGTGTTCTCCTCTCCACCCAGTTGTAGGCTCAGAGGCATTCACTCTTATCACTCTTGCCACACCTGTGCCAAGCCATGATATCACTAGGGGAAACTCCTGCAATTTATCAGAGATCCTCTCTCTGTCACATCCTCTGCGAGGTTTATCAGATGCTTCCCCAACATCAAGATCATGACCTTCATCTATGAGGAGTCCTCTTTATGTTCTCTCTTGTAACTAGAACAACTTCATTCTCCTCTTCTTCTTTAGAGCCCCCTCCAAAGATTCTCACGCGCTCCTTTTTCTTCCCTGTCCCTTTCTTGCCTTACCCAACAAGATTTTGTCAGTTAGATCCAAAATTCGTGATTCAGATCAGAAGTTTCTTGATGGGAACTCAATCCATTCTTTCATTAATTTATGAAGAGTACTTTCAACTACCAATCTGAATGGTAAAATGAATTTTCTGGGCCATAGGACAATCTTGGGTTTGGAACACTTTTAATTCAGTAGAGTATTGTCTGGCATGGGTCATCTCAACTAGTCATGTTTTTCCCTCACTATTCCCTCTAATGAAATTATAACCTATACTGGCAGCCCTCTCTATAGGTTTCCTCACTCTTTCCTCTAGTGATATCATGGTTGTTGGATTACTGAGAGGGGGGGTGAATCAATAATAGAGAAAAAATATCCTTTTTAACCATATAATGCAAGTGTTATATCAATGTAGAATTATCATCCAATAATTGCAGAGTAAATAAACAATGAAAAAATGAGCAATCATACACATACACAGTACACCAATTTTTTTACGTGGAAACCCAAAGTGGGAGAAAACCACGAAATGTTTTTTCTTATATGTATTGAAGAATTACATTCATTGGAAGCACCAACTTCCTTAGGTTTCCAGCTACAACTGGAAGGAGGCTCCAACCCCCTAGTTTCTCAGGCTACAACCTGAGGGAAGCTCCAACTCCCCATTTCTCTGGCTACAACTAGAAGGAGGCTACAACCCCCTTTGTTCTCCAGCTACAACCGGAAGGTGGCTACAACCCCCTATGTTCTCCAGCTACAACCGGAAGGTGGCTACAACCACCTGTTCTTGCCCCGTCCAACCGCCCTGACGTAGAAGTAGAATGATGAAACCACTATCACACTATCACTGTACAATTGTACCAACCTGTACCATTGACCTGCAGCCAGCTTGTACAACTTCCCTGTAATCAATATGTACCTTAAACAAGTGCATCAACCATGCACCAACCTGTACCTCAACCTGTAATCAGCCTGTAACATAAATAAATGCATCAACCATGCACCAACATCAACCAAAATCCCTCATCAATTTAATCATCCAAATCTGATTTTTAACTCTGTGATAGACCCGGTGTATATGATCACATACCTGCAAGCCTACCTTAACAAGAGACTAGCATTTTCATCAAATTTTACTTTTGTTTCACATGACTAGTTTTGGATTAGTCAACAACCCTAACTTGCAATAATCATAACTATGTACCTGTAATGAATAAAGATCTAAAAATGGTACAAAATTTTCTTCAGTGTCGTTTATGCAATTCATCCAGGTTTCACTACTTGGAACCTCTCAGAAAAGGAGTTATAGAAAAAATGGCATACCTTTCTGAATTCTGGCTTATTCTAGAGAGTGAACTTGTAGAGAGTGTCCCGCATGAAATATTTGTTGTATGGATATGAAAATTGTACAAAAAATACTAAATAATGTACTCTAACCAATACATTTGGTCTTACTGAATTTGGATCTGTTATGAAGAAGCTATGATGTTTTTACCCAAAACACATGTTTTAGACTAGTTTTAGGACTAGCCACAAACTCTATTTTCCACGAAGTGTAACTCCAAAAATACAATGACCCACAAGCTGAAATTTGTATCACAGCTACTTGGATATGTTTTCTCAACCGCCTCCCAATTTCGTGGTCTGAATCATTCGATAAAAACATTTATTTTGAAAATGGTGGGATGAACTGTAAATAACATACCTTAGAAAGCATCATCAAAAGAATTTATCCTCCCTTGAATTTCAACCTTCTTTACTTCAACTTCCCTCTGAAATTCAGCTTAGATATCCTTTGGTTACCTCAGTCACTTGTAGATATTCAATATGCTCAAGTGTGATTAAAAATGAGAGACCCTTGCCTCTTATTTATACTTTCATGTAGCTTCCTCAAGGGGTTACCTTCTAACCATCTTAACCCACTTTCCTTATTTTAGGGCTAACCCACTTCTAGCCACTTGTCCACTTGGTAATTTCTCCATTAACTTTATTATTTAAATAATTTATGTTTTATCCACTTTGACTTATATTACACTCATCACTTCACTTTATTATTTAAATTACCTTATAACCATCTTAACCCACTTTCCTTATTTTAGGGCTAACCCACTTCTAACCACTTGTCCACTTAATAATTTCTCCATTAACTTTATTATTTAAATAATTTCTTTTGTATCCAATTTGACTTATAGTACACTCATCACTTCACTTTATTATTCAAATAATTTCTTCTTTGCAACCACTTGACTACTTTGACCTTTTGGGGCTTCTAGATGACTCATGAGGGTTATCCAACTTCACATGGCCATAAATATCTAATAGTGAGGAGTTATGTGACATTCCACATACCAACGGAAATGGCATGACATGTACTATCCATATAAAATATTATTACCTACAAATATATCAAAACTCATACCATTATCCATCAAACAAACTTGGGTTCATTACCCAAACCATTGTGCTACCGGAATTCGCTATCAGACTTTCTTCAAGGGTTGACATCAATGACAACCAACCCAATTAATCAACAATATCCCCCTTTGGCATTGATGACAACACTCTAATGCAATACTGAAGTCATGCTACTCATTCTCCCCTTGTGAACATTTCTCCCCTGGAACCATGCCTATGTGTTATGCATATGATAAATCTCTCCCCCTTTGTCATCAATGGAAAAGGTATATTTCCATCCAGGGATTCTCCCCCTGACTGAACTATCCTTGGGGATACTCGCCCTGATTGAACTCTTCCTGAAACTGATCTCCCAACTTGAACAATCCTCTCTATGGTGCTTCCTTGTGTAAATCTAAGACATATAAGATAAGCATTCAAAAATATTCATTTTGGAGTAGAAATTACTCTGAGTCTCTAGCAAAGATACTCAAAGGCTTTCGATGGAAGCGATTTTGTAAAGATGTTTGCCACTTGTTCTTTTGTGCCCACATACTCAACTTTGATGTTATTCTCTGCAACCTTTTCCCATAGAAAGTGATACTTGATTGGAATGTGCTTCGTCTTGGAGTGTATCACCAGGTTCTTTGAGATATTGATGGCACTTGTATTATCACAATATATTGGAATGGGCTCATCATACTAAACTTGTATATCTGTCAGAGTTTGTTTCATCCATAGAACCTATGTACAACATATTTTTGTTGCAATATACTCTGCCTCGGCTGTAGATAAAGATATTGATGATTGTTTCTTGCTTATCCATGTTACTAAACACTCACCCAAGTAGAACGTTGCTCCACTGGTTCTTCGTCAGTCATCAATGCAACCTACCCAATCTGCATCTATGTAGGCAATAAGTGATAGATCCTTTCCTTTTGGATGCCATAATACAAACTCTTGTGTTCCTTTGAGATATCTGAAAATCCTCTTTACTAATAATACATGTGATTCCTTTGGTGTTGTTTGAAATCATGCCACCTGTCCAATTGCCTGCATTACATCTGGTCTGGATGTTGTCACATATAGTAAGCTACTAATCATTGACCTGTGTTGCCTCTGATCTGTAGACTTTGAATTATCATCTTTTCTCAACTTGCAACTGATTTGCATAGGAGTGATAATTGGTTTGCAATCTTCCATTCTGAACCTCTTGAGCATTTCTATGATATACTTAGTTTGAGAAATAAAAATTCCTTGGTTTCTTTAACATATCTGAAGACCCAGAAAGAAGGATAGTTCTCCGAGTAATGACATTTAAAATTCATTATGCATATCCTTTGCAATTTTTTGTCTTAACCTGTTATCATCACTACCAAAAATAATATCATCAACATAAACTTCAATTATACTATCTTGAGTTACCTTGATGTAGAGGTTGGTGTCTGCACTTCCTTTTCTGAACCCTGCATGCTGTAAATATTTATCCAGTCTAGAGTACCATGCTCTAGGAGCTTGTTTTAGACCATACAAGGCCTTCTTCAATTTACACACATAATCTACGTTCTCTAACAACTGAAAACCTTCTAGTTGTTCAATGTAGACTTCTTCTTCAAGTTCCCCATTCATAAAAGATGATTTTACGTTCATCTGATACACTTTAATATTCTTGGAGCATGCATAAGCTAAAAGCAATCTGATTGCTTCCATTCTGGAAACCAGGGAAAATGTTTCTTCAAAGTCGATTCCTTCAACCTGTGCATATTATTCAATCTGGCTTTGTTTCTGGTAACTTGTCCATCTTCATTCAATTTATTTATGAATACCCACTTTGTGTCAGTCACATTCTTATTCTTCGGTCTTGGAACCAATTCGCAAGTTCCATTCTTCTCTATTTGATCCAACTCTTCATCCATGGCCTTATTACAAAATTCATCCTTGCTGGCCTCTTCAAAACTGTTTGGTTCAATCGTAGATGAGAGTGCTAGGTGAGTTTGTTCTGGTGAACGGATTCTTCTTCTAGTCTCAACTCCTGCATCTTTATTTCTGATAATCTGATATGAAGGATAATTCTTATGTACTCGTTTGATAGGTGTCTTTGGAGGAACTTGCTCTTCTAATTCTGTCTAATTCTCTTCATATTCCTCTTCTACTCCTTCTTCATCTTCTGCTTCTTCTTTGTAAAGTTGTTCCATTGATTCATTTTCTTCTTCCTTTGATTCTCGTCTACCTATTTCATCAATTGTTACATTGATGCTTTCCACAACTTTGTTCAACCTCAGGTTGTAACACTTGTATGCTTTCCTTGTATTTGAGTAACCAACAAGTACTTCTTTGTCGATACGAGAGTCAAACTTTTCCATTCTGCCATCTTCTCTTTTGATGTAGCATTTGCTTCCAAATACTCTGAAGTGCTTCACATTTTCTGGTCTTCCTTTCCATAGCTCATAGGGAGTTTTGTCAATGTTGTTTCTAATAATTACTCTATTTTGAATGTGAACCGACGTATGCACTACATGTGTCCAAAATATATCTGTCAATTTGGAATCCATTAGCATTGTTTGAGCCATTTCCTGTATTGTCCTGTTCTTTCTTTCAACAACTCCATTTTGTTGAGGTGTCCTAGCAAAAAAGAATTGTATTTTTATTCCATGCCTGTTGCAGTAGTCCATAAATTCTGTTGAAGTGAACTCTCCTCCATTATCAGATCTCAAACATTTGATTTTTGAATCCATTTCATTTTCAACCATTTCCTTGTAGACCTTGAAGTTTTCAAAAGCTTCTGACTTATTCTCAAGAAAGAAAACTGTAGTCATTCTTGTATAATCATCAACTAATAACATAAAGTATTTCTCACCTTTTAAACCCTTTGTTGTAGTTGGTCCAACTAGATCAGTATGCACAATTTCCAGTGGTCTCGTCGTTGAGTATTCCTTTGATTTTAACCCGGTCTTTGTTTTCTTTTCTTGTTGACAATGCTTGCATAAAGTGTTGGTTGGTTTCGTGATCTGGGGCATTTCTCTAACTGTTTCCTTTTTTCTGACTTTGAAAAGGTTATTAAAGTGTATGTGATCCATTCTTCTGTTCCATATCCAAATTTCATCTTCCTTTCCTAGACATCACTTTTCATTTCCAATTTCACTTAATACATATATGTTTCTTGAAGTTCTCGCAGTTGTTGCAATCAATTTTCCTGAACCTTCTTTTCTTATCTTGCACTTTTGTGAATCGAAAGTAAATTTATGACCTTGGTCACACATTCGACTCACACTTAGAATATTATATTTCATATCTTCTACTAGTAGAACATTTTCTGCCTTGGTATTCTTGTTTTCAATGCTGACTATGCCTTTTCCAATGATTTTAGCTGAATCATCATTTCCGAAGGAGACTGATCCATCTATTTCCTTTCTTAATGTAAGAAACATATATTTATCACATGTCATATGTTTTGAACATCCACTGTCAACATACCAACCATGTTTCTTCTGCTTAGCTTGTAGAGAAAGTGTCCATTCTTCATTGCTATATTGATTCTGCTTTCTTATCCATGTCATCTTCTAAAATTCCTATCTATTGTTGTTCTGATGTGGTTCTCTAGGAGGGACTGTCATTCTGCAAGCTTTGGCCATGTGTCCAAAGTTGTTACACTTGTATCATTCCACTTCAATGCTCAATGATTCAAACCTGTTGTAACTTCTTCTCTGTGTTTCACTAGGCCTTCTTGGATAACCCTTTTGTGTATGAATTTCAAATTTGTTTATGTTCCTATTGTTAGCTCTGCAATTCATAGCTTTATTTCCAAAATTATTACATGCATAAGATAAACAAAAAAAGATAGTTTGATACCTAGGAGTTGAAGATATTCTGAAAGGAGGTGCTCTTATGAATCCTTCTTCTTCCTGAGGCCTATATGTTTCTATCGGTCGTTGATTCTGAAATCTGAATGTTCTCGGTGGAGGAGTGTCCCTATAATTTTCTTTGTAGACCTTCCTATCCCCTTTGATTGATTCTGCATAGATTTTTGGATATGTTTCTTGTTTTGTTGTTTTGGAGCTTGATCCCTTTTTTGTCTAATTGTATCCAAGTCTGGACTTGTCATGATAAGGTTTTTTACTGTTGATAATGTCATCCAAAACTTTTGGTTTGTTCTGCATATTTTTCTTTTGAAGATCATTTCTTAATGTGACAATCTCTGCCTCCAAATTTCCAATGATCCTGTCTCTTCCTTCTAGTTGTTCTTTGAGTGCTTATTCAATTCTTTTATATTATTCTATTGAAACTTCAAATTTGTGATCATTTGTTCTAGTTCTTGAGTGTCTTCTTTCTTGTCTAGTTCTGCTTGTAGCTTCTTGTTTTTCTTCTTTTCTCTTCTGATAACTTCTATGGCACACAACAATTCTTCTTGGTAGTCAACTTCTTCCTCTTCATATTCTTCTTCGACCTCTTCATATTCTTCTTTGGTGTATTGTTTATCAGATTCTTCTACTTCCATGAATAGAAATCTTTATGTCCCACTGTCATTGACTTCATCTTCATCTGATGATGAGATGTCTTCTTTGGTGCATACGATTTTCTTGAAAACTTTCTTTGTGGTTCTTTTGCCTTTATATGTTTGCTTGCTATTTGAGTAATCTTCATCATTTCTCTTATCTTTCTTATGAGGACATTTGTTAGCAAAATGACCAATACCATCACAATTAAAACAAATCAAAGGAAGCTTACCTCTATATCTATCATTGGTTCCCTTGTTCAATCTTCTAACAAAGTTGGTTGCTTCTTCATCATCTTTCGAGATGTCATTGTTTTTGCTATGTTCTTTTTCCTTTTTCTTTCCCTTTTGCTTTGAACTTTTGGATGCTTTGAAGGATTCTTCTTTTACATATGGATTTTCCTATCCAGTTCTCATTTCATATGCTGTGAACATTCCATGTAGTTCATCCATGCTTATTGAGTTTAGATCTACTCTTTCTTCTAGTGTTGATATCTTAGGGTCAAATCTCATAGGAAGAGATCTTAGTACCTTTTAAACAATTACAGATTCTTTGATTTCTTCTCCCAATCCTATGATTGCATTTACTGTTTCATCAACTCGTAAGAAGTAAGCTACAATATTCTCATCTTCCTTCATATTTAGTTTTTCGAACTGACCTCTGTAAGTTTGAAGCTTTTCTCCTTTGACTTTTGAATCTCCTTCATAAATATTTTGAAGTTTGTCCCAAATATCTTTAGCGGATTTACAATGTGCAACTTTGGTGAATACTGATTCACAAAGACCATTCAAAAGTGTATTTTTCGCTTTGGAATTATTCTGACCAAGTTTCATTGATTTTTCATTTGTCAGTGGAACTGTAGGTTCTTTGTATCCATCTACAATTGATTTCCAAATTTCAAATCCTTGTGCATGTATATATGTCTTCATCCTTATGCTCAAAAATGCATACTTATGTCCATCAAACTGTGGTATTTCATTTTTATACATGTTGTTTCTCTCCATGATCTACCTTTCAGTGGTTAAAATAAATTCTGAAGGATCCTGCTCTGATACTAATTGTTGGATTACTGAGAGGGGGGGTGAATCAGTAATATAGAAATAATATCTTTTTTAACCATATAATGCAAGTGTTATATAAATGTAGAATTATCATCCAATAATTGCAGAGTAAATAAACAATGAACAAATGAGCAATCATACACATACACAGTACACCATTGTTTTTACGTGTAAACCCAAAGCGGGAGAAAACCACAATTTTTTTTTTCTTATATGTCTTGAAGAATTACATTCATTGGAAGTACCAACTTCCTTTGTTTTCCAGCTGCAACTTGAAGGAGGCTCTAACCCCCTAGTTTCTCAGGATACAACCTGAGGGAAGCTTCAACTCCCCAATTATTTGGCTACAACCAGAAGGAGGCTACAACCCCCTTTGTTCTCCAGCTACAACTGGAAGGTGTCTACAACCACCTGTCCTTGCCCCATCCAACTACTCTGATGTAGAAGTAGAATGATGAAACCACTGTCACACTATCACTGTGAGATATACCATTGTAAAATTGTACCAACATGTACCACTGACCTCCATCCAACCTGTACAACTGCCCTGTAATCAATCTGTACCTTAAACAAGTGCATCAACCATGCACCAACCTGTACCAAAACCTGTAATCATTCTGTACCATAAACAAGTGCATCAACCATGCACCAACCTCAACCAAAATCCCTCATCAATTTCATCATCCAAATCTGATTTGTAACTCTGTGATAGACTTGTTGTATATGATCACATACCTGCAAACCTTCCTTAACAAGAGACTAGAATTTTCATCAAATTTTACTTTAGTCTCACATGACTAGTTTTGGATTAGTCAACAGCCCTAACTTACAATAATAATAAATATGTACCTGTAATGAATAAAGATATTAAAATGGTACACAATGTTCTTCAGTGTCTTTTATGCAATTCCTCCAGGTTTCACTACTTGGAACCTCTCAGAAAAGGATGTTAAGCCCTAATATTGGTTCATTATCCCTTAATTGGGGCATATTATATTAGTAATGTTATTTTATTTATGTCGGCTTTAGGCCATTAGTTGTAATTATACCTCCTAGTCTCCTATATATACCAAGGAGACATTTTCATTTTGAATCATCTTGGACTTGAACATTTAAGTGGGGTAAAAGGAGGTTTCCCCCTCAAAGAGGCTTATTATCTGAAATTATCTCCTTTTCAAGGCATTGAGTACTTTTTCTGAGGTTTTTCTATGCTATATTGATATTTGGTTCTTAACATATGGTATCAGAGCTCAAGGTCTTGGGGTTTCGCTGCTACATCTGAGACACCATGGCATTTTCTCTATAATTTTTTTTATACAATGTTTCAGAAGGAACGGCTTGGAGGATATTTATTAGATGGATCAAGGTACGTTGGGTTCAAAATTCATCTCTTGAGGCCTTATAATTTTGGAGATACAGCCTGTAGAAGATAGGGTTCTGGAATCATCCTGAAATGTGTCATTGCAGAATTTTCGCTATAAAAATTTTATGTAACATTTCAGACCTTGAAATCCGGAGGAAATTTACAAAAATTAGTAAGGTATTTGTGGTAAAAAGATCCACTTCGGTTTCATCTTAAATTTGTAGATACACCTTGTGTAAGATAGGGTATCTGACTAGTCCTATTGACTAGTCTCAAGAAGGTGTTCCAGGTAAAACAATCATAACTTCTTGCTAGAGTATCCAAATTGAGTGGGACTAGTTTCATTGGA
>ML779471.1:287915-300429 GCA_009831015.1 Picea engelmannii
CACATGAAACAACAAGCAGATCAACATCGTAGTGAAAGAATTTTTTAAGTAGGGGATTGGGTGTTTTTAAGACTACAACCATACAAACAGATGTCCCTCAAGCAAGCCAAGAAGGATAATAAATTATCACCAAAGTACTATGGACCTTATAAGGTGCTGCAAACGATTGGTACTATGGCATACAAATTGGAGTTGCATGCATCTTCACAAGTACACCCAGTTTTCCACGTTTCATTCTTAAAGAAGGTTATAGGTGACAAGATCCAAGTTAAACTATATTGCCAGAACTTGACGAGGAAGGAAAAATCATATTGGAGCCTGAAGCCATCACTGACACAAGAATTCTCCAACTAAGGAATAGATCCATTTCAGAGTATCTCATTAAATGGAGGAAACTACCAGCTGAAGATTCAACTTGGGAAGATGAGTCTTTTATACAAAAGCATCCAGAGTTACTCAAGCATTGCAGACAACACTTGTCTCAAGGGGAGGGGCATGTTAAGCCCTAATTTTGGCTCATTACCCCTTAATTGGGGCATATTATATTAGTAATATTATTTTATTTATGTCGGCTTTAGGCCATTAGTTGTAATTATACCTCCTAGTCTCCTATATATACCAAGGAGACATTTTCATTTTGAATCATCTTGGACTTGAACATTTAAGTGGGGTAAAAGGAGGTTGCCCACTCGAAGAGGCTTATTATTTGAAATTATCTCTTTTTCAAAGCGTTGAGTACTTTTTCTGAGGTTTTTCTATGTTATATTGATATTTGGTTCTTAACAAAGGAGTTATAGCAAAAATGGCATACCTTGTTGAATTTTGTCTTACTCTAGAGAGCGAACTTGTAGAGCGTGTCCCACATAGAATATTTGTTGTATGAATCTGAAAATTGTACACAAAATACTAAAGACTGTACTCTAACCAATACATTTTTTCTTACTGAATTTGGATCTGTTATGAAGAAGTTATGACATTTTTACCCAAAACACCTGTTTTAGACTAGTTTCAGGACTAGCCACAAACCTTGTTTTCCATGGAGTGTAACTCCAAAAATACAACGACCCACAAGAGAAAATTTGTATCACAGCTAATTGGATATGTTTCCTCAATGACCTCCCAATTTCACGGTCTGAATCATTCTAGAAAAAATTTTATTACAAAAATAGTGAGATGACCTGTAAACAACATACCTTAGAAAGCATCATCAAAATAATTTATGCTCCCTTGAATTTTGGCCTTATTTACTTCACCTTCCCTCTAAAATTCGGCTTAGATATCCTTTGGTTACTTCAGTCACTTGTATATATTCAATATGCTCAATTTTGATTAAAAATGAGAGACCCTTGCCTCTTATTTATACTTTCATGTAGCTTCCTCAAGGGGTTACCTTCTAACCATCTTAACCCACTTTCCTTATTTTAGGGCTAACCCAATTCTAACTACTTGTCCACTTAGTAATTTCTCCATTAAATTTATTATTTAAATAATTTATTTTTTATCCACTTTGACTTATAGTGCACTCATCACTTCACTTTATTATTTAAATTACCTTCTAACCATCTTAACCCACTTTCCTTATTTTAGGGCTAACCCACTTCTAACCACTTGTCCACTTATTAATTTCTCCATTAACTTTATTATTTAAATAATTTCTTTTCTATCCAATTTGACTTATAGTACACTCATCACTTCACTTTAGTATTTGAATAATTTATTCTTTGCAACCACTTGACGACTTTGACCTTTCGGGGCTTCTAGATGACTCATGAGGGTTCTCCAACTTCACATGGCCATAACTCTCTAACCGTGAGGAGTTATGTGACGTTCCACATACCACCGAAAATGGAATGAAATGTACTATCCATATAGAATAGTATTATCTACAAATATACCAAAACTCATATCATTATCCATCAAACAAACTTGGTTCCATTACCCAAACCATTGTGCTACCGGAATTCACTACCAAACTTTCTTCAAGGGTTGACATCAATGAAAACCAACCCAATTAATCAACAATGGCTAGTACTTCAAGTCTTCACCCCCACAATCATTTTTTGGAAATATGAACAATAATAATACATTTACATTGTTCACATGCCATAGCATGGTAATCATAAGTAATGATTAATTACAAGCAGGGGAAACAGGGGTATTACAACACGTATATGAAAGAGTTATAGCATAGGGAAAACCCTTGTCTGTAGGAACCCTAAAAACCTCAACCCTTGGGAATGGAAATTAATAAAAAATAAATAGAGGGGATATTTTTATGCGCAACCTTTCTTCCTGTATCCAGGTTGTGAAATTCCTACACAATTTTCCCTGTTAACAATTTGGGCATTATGTCACTAAAGTATTCTTCAGGATGGAATATAACTCTGTTGGAGTAAAAAAAATACGAGTATAGTGGTCCCACCGACAACCTTATTCGATATCTATTCCATTGGATTCCTCTCATTGCCCTAATAGTCATGGTACCTATCACTTCTAAGAATTTTTTTCCATGGCCCCACCCACCCTTCTCGACACCCTTATTTTCCACCTATCCCATTGAATTCCTCTCTTCGCCCTGATCATTGTGGTATATATCACTTTTTATCCCTTTTTTTTCCATGGACCCACTCCCCTCCCCAACACCCTTCATTCATAAATGGTCACCACTCGCAACCAAGAAATACTTACCCTACAAGATGAAACCAAACATAACAAGGAGACCATCCAAAAAATGACTTATGAAATTTATTTCGTCAATACCAAATTTGACACGCTCACTGACCAAGTTAGGGGTGAATTTGGCCAAGTTAGGGGAAAATTTAACTCCAGCATTAATGGTTAATTTGACCACTTTCTATCCACTATCAACAAATTATTGAAATAAACCTAGGGCCATACCTCTTCTGACCAACCTTCACACTTAAAAGATGATGACTGCTCTCATACTATGGTTTTTCATTCCAACCCCCTTCCTCATGACCTTCATATTCCTAGAGTTGAGGTGAACAAATTTGATGGATCGAATCCCATGGGATGGGTCACTCAAATGGAAAATTATTTATCCTTTCATGACATTACTAATAAATTGGCCAAACTTTGTTATGGTGTCCTTTATTTGGATCATGAACATTGGAAATGGTGGAAATGGCATAAAAAATCATGCCAGGGATATGTTGCTTGGACACAGTTTGTTGCAGAGATGTATGAACATTTTGACACTGTAACAAACCATGTGGATCATTTGAACAAGCTAAGACAATATAACACAGTGGAATACTATATCAATTCCTTTGAGCAATTGGATTTTAGAACGAAGGGCATGCTTGATGCTTTCTTCAGGGAATGCCTTATCAGTGGCCTAAAGGATGAAATCCAAGCCCAAGTCCTAATGTCTTACCCCCAAACTTGGTTGGAAGCTAATAAAAAAACAAGGAGGCATAATAGGTCATCTCCTCCCAAAACAAAAAACCCTCCTTTATTACTCACCCTAGACCCCCCAATATTTCCCCTCCTACCACTCCTCTCAAGATCCAAAAATTAACCAGGGCGAAAATGGATGAAGGCCAACTTAAGGGTCTTTTCTATAATTGTGATGACAAATATTTTCTGGGGAACAAGTGTAAGGAACATAATATTTTTATGGACATCTCTGAGGATGTTTCTGATGAGGATATCTATGCTCACCTTGATGAATAGATACCCCAATATAATTATTCTACCCTTCCCTCTGATCCACTAGAAGTTGGACCACTGATTTTGATGAATTCTCTCACTAGTTTTTCTTCTCCACAAACCCTCAAGCTAATTGGCTACATTAAGAATAGAAAATTCATTATACTGGTTGACAATGGTAGAACCCATAATTTTATTCATTATTGCATTTCTCAAGAGATCATGTTCTATATCCAAGCAGTCAACAATTTTCAAATCATGATTTCCAATGGTGGTTCCATGAAATGTGGGGGGCATTGTGAAAATGTCCACCTACAAATTGGTCACTATCACTTGAAATATCATATGTTTTCTATAAAAATGGGCGATTGCAACATTGTTCTTGGTGCTTAATGGTTACACGCACTTGGCCCAATCACCATGGATTTTAAGTACTTGACCATGTAATTCCAAGAAGAGGGACAAAAGTATAAGTTCCAAAGCATCACGACAGGCTCCCCTGAGATATCCAGATCCCGAAGAATGGACAAACTTCTCAAAAAAGGTCATTCTGACATTGTTTCCCAACTCCATTCCATTCAAGCAGTTGAGACACCCTTACCTACTATGCCTTCTAACCTCCAATATATGTTATCCCAACACCAATCAAATTTTCACACACCCCAAGGACTTCCCCCTTCCCTAGGCACCCATGATCATTACATTCCCATGGTCCCTAGCAGTGTTCCTCCCAATTTTCTCCCTTATCATCATCCATTTGCATAGAAAAATGAAATTGAGAATATTTTTAAGGAATTTCTAGAGGCAGGTGTTATCCATCCCAGTACCATCCCTTATTCTTCTTTTGTGGCCATAGTACTCAAGAAATAGGGAACCTGGTGCATGTGTCCTAATTTTCACGCCCTCAACAAAATATTAATCAAAGAAAAAATCCCCATTGTTATCAATGATGACCTTTTGTATGAATTGAGTGGGGTTTGATGCTTTACCAAACATGATCTACATTCTCGATACCACTAGATCCATGTGAAAGAGGAAGATATTCCTAAAACTCCTTTTTCACTCATGAGGGTCACTATAAGTTTTTGGTCATGCCTTTTGGACTATGTAATGCCCCTTCCACTTTTCAAAATCTCATGAATCGTGTCTTTTTTCATTTCCTCCTTCATTTTCTCTTAGTTTTCTTTGATGATATTCTCATCTATAGAAAAACTTTGAAATCCCATCTCGTCCATGTGGATCAAGTTGTCCATCTATTGTCAAAGCATCAATTTTTCCTCAAACAGTATAAATGTGATTTTATAGCTTCTGAAGTTGAATAACTTGGTCTTATTGTCAGCAAGGATGGTGCACATGTGGATCCTAATAAAATCGAATCTATGAAGGATTTGCCTCACCCTAAAACTATCAAAATCTTGTGTGGTTTCCTAGGTTTAACGAGCTATTATCACAAGTTTGTTCATAATTATGGTAAAATTGCAACTCCTCTAATAGCTATCCTTAAAAAGAATACCTTAATTTGGACTACCGCAGCTGTTCAATCCTTTTGAGCCTTGAAATAGGCTATGTGCATGACTCTTGTTCTAGCACTACCGAATTCACCAAGAATTTTGTACTAGAATGTGATGCTTCTAAGAAAGGAATTGGGCTAGTCCTCATGCAAGATGGTAGACCTTTGGCTTTCACTAGTAAAAAACTTTTAGAGTGTCATTTGGGCCAATATACCTATGAAAAGGAAATGTTGTCTATTCTACATGCAATGGATCTCTGGTGTCCTTATCTATTGGGGCAATGTTTCCAAATTATAACTAATCATCGTAGCCTCAAGTATTTTATGGAACAAAGAATTTCACTCCTAGAGCAATAGAAATGGGTAACCAAGATGTTTGGTTATGACTATGAGATCATTTACAAGAAGGGAAAATAAAATGTGGTTGTTGATGCTCTTTCAAGGAAATATGAAGATGAAGGGACCCTATTTTCCCTCTCTTTCATCGTAGCATATTGGTTACAAGTAGTTTTCCAGGAATGGTTACAAGATCCCAAACTTTCTCATTTGATCCAACAATTACAACAAGACCCTCATCCTTCTCCAAGATACTCTTGGAACAATGAGGAACTTAGCCATACAGGTCATTTGTATTCAAGAAAAAATTATCACCTTAAATCCAGTGTGCTCTCTTAACTTCATGCGTCCCCCACAACTAGGCATTCAGGATTTCACAAAACCTATGAATGGGTCAAACACTCTTTTTTTTGGGAAGGAATGAAACATGAAATACACACTCTTGTGGTTGAATGTGATACTTGCCAGCATAATACAGGAGAAACAATCAAAACTCCCAACAAACTCCAATTTATCCCTATCTCACCTGCTATATGGATGGATATTTCTATGGACTTCATTGTTGGATTACCCAAATCAGGCAATAAGTATGTCATCATGGTTGTAGTAGATCACCTTTCTAAATATGCTCATTTTTTTTCTCTCCAACACATGTTCACTACGTCCACAGTGACTCAATTTTTTATGGATAATATCTTCAAAATACATGGCATGCCTCTCTCTACTATCTCCAACCCTGATCCCACTTTCACCAACAATTTTTGGTCAGAATTGTTCAAGCTCCAAAGAAACCAATTGCATCTCAACACGACATATCATCCCCAGATTTATGGACAAACTAAAGCTGTCAACAAGTCTTGGAATCATATTTTTGGTGTTTTTCATCTGAGAGAAAAAATCAATGGGCTCAAAAATTACCACTAGATGAATGATGGTACAACACATATTACCATGTTGTCACTCGCATGACTCTCTTTGAATAATTTTATGGTTAAAATCCACCATCTGTTCTATCCTACCTTCTCGGTTTTTATAATGTTCAGGATGTCAACCACACACTTACGATTTGAGTTTCCATTATCTGTACCCTCAAAGAAAATTTGGTCATGGCTCAAAATCGCATGAAGAAAAAAGTAGATCATGGTCATCCATAATGTCAATTTGTTGAAGGGGACCAGGTGTTTCTTCGTCTGCAAAAATATAAGAAAAATTCACTCAAAGCTAAAAAATGTCAAAAAGTCACCCCAAAGTTTTATGGTCCTTATAAAATTCTCAAGTGAGTAGGATCCATGGTCTACCAGTTATCTCTACCTAGTCACTCTAAACTCCATCCTATTTTTCATGTTTCTTGCCTCAAGAAAGTGATTGGAACTAAGTGTCAATCTCAAACCAGTCTCCCTTAATTAGATGAAGAAAGATCCATTTGGTTGTAGTCTCAAGCAGTATTGGACCACTGAATTGTATGTTCATACGGATGTATGGACATGTACATATTGTATGGCCTGCTATCATACAGACCTGCATGGTACATTGTAGTTTGCTCGTTCATTCATTTGTTCATCTCCTTACTTTGATTTCATATGAAGCACATGCTTCTTAATATTTTCTCAATGATATGAGAATAAATCAAATATATATAATTTGTAAATTGAATGATGATGTTACATTGAGAGGGGCTCGGTTATAAATATAGTTGAAGCACCCTGTTACAAATAGTCATGACTTTATAATTCATTATTATATTATTTATTTTATTATTATGTTCTTACTTAATTTAGTTATCATTTATTATATTATTATTCTATTATTCTATTTAGGGTTATGTTTATAACATCCTTATAAGGGAATGAGAGAAGAAGGATGGGGATAGAGAACCCTAAGAGAATGGATATAAAGTATCCTTGTATAACTCTTAGTCCCTTCTCTAATCGTCCTTCCCAGGTTCCAGATTTTAGAGGACCAAAAGAGTTAATAGGAAGAAAGGAAGGAGAGGAGATATTACCTGGGTGTGGTGAGCTATTTAGAAGAGGTGGTTCCTGTTGATCAATCCCCATAATTCTTGTTGAGTTCTCTATTACTGGAATATCTCATGTATGAGAGGTTTTTAGAGAAGAGGTAAGACCTTTTTCCTTTTTCATGGGTGCATGCTCTTTGATAGGAGACTTAAAATTTCGTACCCATTCCTTCTTGGAGAGGTGAAGTGCACATTCCTTGACCAGATGTCCATATTCATGGCACCTTCCACACTTGAAAGGAAATCCTTCATATTGAGATTTTTATGAAATAAAGTGGAGCCTTTCCTGATAGTGATAGAATCTACCAATCCTTTTGTTAGGTCAAGACCTGCAAGGATCCTTTCCATCCCCATGTACACTGTGTCCCAAAATGAATTTTCTACTTCATAATAAAGGCTCAAGGAACTACCAATTTCCTTAAAAAAATCTTTAGACCAGAGAATCAAAGGGAGGCCCAACATTCTAACCCAACCTAGGGTAAAATTAATCTATGTCGATATTTCATCGAAGTCTAAGTGCCATTTTTTAAGAAAGATAACCTAAGAGCCCCATTTCAAACAAATTTGTAATAGTTTGTTCACATATTCAGAGGCATGAAAAGACCAAAATAACAATCCTTTAACTATGACCATAATTCTTTTAATGTAACCCAAAATGACACTAAAATTCTCCCCAATCCAATTTTTTAGGGAGGATATTCCCATCCTACCACTCAGGAATCTTTCGATGAACAAAGACTTTTAAAACTCTAGTTTTTCATTTAACATCACACTTCCCTTAGGATCACATTGATAGCCTCATATTTTCACTTGATGTAATTTATTTGTGAGTGTTCCCTTTTCCTCCTAGTCATATACTTCTTGCTATAGAAGGTCTTGAATTAGAGAAGGATAGTCCACTCATAAGATCATCTGTGAGAAATTCCCCAATAAAAATATACCCTTGTGTGCCCAGAGAGTCGTGTTTGTATCCTCTCTCTCCAATCAATCATTTCATCATGTCAATGGGGATTTATCCCTCAGTGATTGCAATGATAGTATCTTTCCTTTGGAGTAAAACTCATTTTTTTGAGAAATCACCTTGTAATTCTTCATCCCACAGTAGGCCCTCTGGATTGAAAAATGAAGTTTTCTCATGCAAGTGATGGGTTCCATAGGGTCTCATGTGGTTTTTTCTCTTAATTAATGAGAATGAGAATATGGGAAAGGGTTAGAGGATATACATAAAATTACTCCTCTCAATCTCATGGTGTCATTCATAACATCTTCCAATACGTAGTTTGTGGGAGGAGGTGTTAATGGTCTATATTGAAGTAGATAACCTTTGGGCCAACCCAAACTTATTGATGGCCCAATGGATCATATAAGTAGTATATGAGTTCTTCTTCCATGTGAACATATAAGAGGAAAAAATATGTACATGTCCTCGGGGCGCTTATGGACCAAAAACCCTAGGTTACGAGGGAACCCTAGGTAGATTGGCTTGTCATCATGTAACCATATAGCCTCTCTCAATATTCTATCCCCCAACTCTATTCCTGGGTGAAATTTCTAATTATTTGTAAATTTATTATCCAACAAACATAAGTCACGCAACCCGGGCACACTCTCTGAAGTTTTATAACACCTACAACTAGACTCTCAAAATGCATTCCTATTCTTCTTATTTTGTTTTCCAATGTAGCATCAGTATTCTTCTAACACACGATTGACCCAATTATTCTTCATAAGCATCAATGATATGTAGTATTTGCATCATGTCCTAAGGAATATATCTAGGGTAATTAATAATCCACATTAATTTTATACCAAATACATCCAGACATAGACAAGTAAATAATAATGTCCATCCGTGTTTGTGTGCCCATAATTCTTATCATCTCTTGCTACTAGCTATTTGTATATTGCAGTCACCATGACATCCATTTGAGTAGTCCTCCCACTGTAATGGAAAAAATAAAAATTGAGGCCCTCATCTAGGATATCCCAAATTAATTACTATCATAAGTACATCAGGAGATAGAACCAATGTTAGGAAAATAGGGTCGCGGAGCAATAAAATAAAAACAAATGGGTAAATAAAATACAGAAGATACATAATACAATAGAAACACAGATATACATGGTTCACCCAGTGTGGGCTATGTCCACCAAAGAAATTGCCAGGTCCTTCCTTTTTATTATCCATCAAATGAAGGGATACAACCTACAACACACCCATTGTAACTTCCTCTTCTTTCTCTCATAGTCTCCTCTCTCAGAATACAATATTCACAATGATACATAGCCACAATACATTTCCCTCATAAAAACCCTAACATAACTTCTACTGTCATATATGCGACCTTATAATGAATGTTCCAGATTTACTATGAAATTACAATATACATTTACAAGGAAATTTTTCCTTCAGGGGTCCGCTTGCCCCCAGACCCCCAACCGGGGGGATCATCCCCCCGGACCCCGCAAGGGGGAAAACCCCCCTACACTCCCCTGCATGGAAGGGTGTATAGTCTTCCAGGGTATAAAGTCTTAATGGGGTATAAACACAGCTGAAAACAAAGACCTATGAATTAGGAAGATAATCAAGCTCCATAACCAACAACCAAAACTACAAAATGGCATTTCAAATTTGGAGAAGAGATTGATTTACTGAACTTTAAATGGATTTTTAACAATTTATTGAAATCCCATTAGAAATTCTTTAAAAACTTTACAAGCAATCATAATACATAAAGTGAACCCAAAAAACACCATTATTAAGGAGATATCAATAAAATACACTACTATAAATGAGATAATAATGAAATACATCAACACTCATCGATACTCATAATAGAGTCCAAAAAACAATTATTAAATCCATATAGATTATCAAAAATTAAGTTCATATATGTACTAGGTTGGTAGGTGTGGGTGGTGTTAGCGTCAGAAGTCACTCCTGGATTGCTTGCAGGAGCAGAGCCTAACACCCATAAGTTTTATGTCACGATTTGTTTATAAAGGGTGATCAAATGGAGATAATGGCTCCAGGAGGTATCACTCTAACTCAGAGACTGAGTCTGGTTCATAAGGACAGAGGAGGTCTGGAATCCCAACTTCAGCTAGTAGGTTGATTTAAACATGAGCAGGTGGAAGACTTAGGAGAAAGTGGACAAATAGCTCTGGGCATCAGGCTTGCAGCAGTTTGCAGAGGAAAAACTCCGAAAACAGGATCCTCCTGGTTCAAGGTTTCAAGAAGCTGAAAGAGGACTCGACTGGATCCTCCAATTCCAAGTCATTCAGCGCTAAGGGAATTACAGGGACTGATTAGAGGCTCCGTAACTATTACAGTGATCCATTACAACATCATCCTATAATAATTACAGCTCGACTGGATCCTCCAATTTCGAGCTGCTCTAATACAGAGTAAACAAAGATATGATAGAAACTGGCATCCATAAGGAAAGAAGTCTCCAAAGCTCATACATAACCAGACAACAATGCTTCATTAAAATTTTACAACCCGGGAGCTCTGCTCAACCATCGATGCTTACAAAAGTGGCCAAAATGCCTACATATACTTGGAACAAAAATACTGGAAGCTGAATCGAGACATCGCATTGAAGACATTACGTCTTCACATTTACTGCGCCTGCAATCCCTGAACGCTCGTGGACTTTGGTCAGACGCAATCGCGTTCCCAAGGGCCTGAGAATGAAATGACCAGCTTACAATCACCTATGTATTTTCCATTTACGGTGGAAAAGATGTCCAACCACCTTCAGCTGTTGTAATAACTGTTTCATTGGAATCGGGGAAGGCTTTGTCCGACTCTGTAGCTACAGGACGTGGAAACCTTCATATTCTACCATTTGAATTTTGCCTGGAGGGATCATGGTAGGACTGATGAGTTGATGTGGAGTAGTGAGTGAGCAGTGATCGGGCAAGAAAAATGATGGGGCAGATACAAGTGGCCGGATCCATGGTTGTTGAAGTGTACGAGCCAGATGGAGGAACTCAATGGCGGAGAAGAAAATGCAGACGTCAAAATATGGGAAAAAGGACGTGGCAGCAGGGGATAGGTAATGGAGGTCTGTGATGAATGTTTCGAGATTTCGGGGATTCGGGATTCGCGAGTTTGGAGTGCGCGAGTTCTTTGTATCTGGGATCCCCGATATCCCGATGTGCGATGAGCTCCTTTTCTAGGGGCTAGCCCCTACCGGCTAAAATATGATCCACATGACATGTCTTCAGCTCTGTCGGGAAATCGCGCATCGGCATATCGCGATTCCTGCTGCTATGTGCACGGGAACTTCAATTCCCCGATCCCCGACTCTGCGGGATCTATCGCCACGTGTCTCCTCTAAAGAACGGCTCTGATCCTTTCGGCATTTCTGTGGGCCCGATTTTCCCGATGCTCCCGGCACTTCGCGTCTCGCGATATAATAAGGCTGCCCTTTTGTGTGTTGAAGTCACGATGGGCGAAACGTCGAGATGGCCAGTCCTTGCGACACGCGCCCCTGGATCGGATGGCTTATAATTATCCTCCCAATAGAAAGGACCCCTTTACTGCTAAATGTCGGGTGAATTGACAACCCCGAGATCCCGATGACCATTGATCTGCTTCGTGGATGGCTCACGGCTACCAATATCAAAACTTTGCCCACTCTCTTGACCCGCTACTTGGAAAAACAAAACAGAAACTCTCCGAGCTGCGCTTGAGCATTTGTGCGACTAGCGGGGCCGAAAGCTTCTCGAACCCATGACTAGAATTATTACTAACATCAGGCTCCATGGGGGATAGAGTTGTCCCTGTGATGCTCTAAGAACTCCTCCTGCAGTTCCAGTCGCCTTCTATTGGGTTATGGAGTCATGCTCAAAACCTCCCACCGCTGAGAGTATAGGCCGAAAAATAAAAGGAACAAAATAACTACATGCTCGAAAAAGCTTATTTATATACAATCCTAATTCTAATGAAATATTTTACATGGGGCTAGGTG